>VZTF01002331.1:1033923-1257608 GCA_013397755.1 Cnemophilus loriae | reverse complement strand
AGTTTCTCACTTTTTTTTTTTTTTTTTTAAGATCTGGACAAGTTCCCAGATAAAACATCTGTTCTTCTAAATTACACATCAAAACCTCGGTCTGACCAGCGTGGCAGTGTTGGCAACTACACTTATCCACAAGGAGCAGACAGATCTCCCTCTCTTTCTTTACAAATCCTGCAGCTGACACACCATTTCTGCTTAGGAAGGACCCTGTTCAAAACAAGTCAAGTAAAACATCCCCATATGTGAAATAGAGCATTTTTGTAGCATTGCTCTGGTTTGCCAGCCGAGTGCTTAAAATTGTATCCAAAAGGGGGAAGCAAAGCAATCACTGCCAGGACATCAGTGACCCACCTGCTTTGGAGAACTGCTGGGAGCATTACAGAAAAATCTCTGACCACAGCAAATGCACTTTTAGGGATTTACTGAAAAGTTGTGCACATAAGCAAGGATTTGAAACAGTGCTATTCCTCAATGTCTATGATTACATCAACAATCACCTTTTAAAAGGTGCTAAAATAGGACCTATAAACCCAACCCAGTTGCTTTGCTCTCCTCTCTGATTTGTGCCTGCCTGTGTTTTCTCTTGCTTGCTTCACTGCTTAATGCTGATGAGGGGTTGGCACAACACCAAGCGCTCCTCTCGGGGTTACAGCTTCCTGTGCTGAAAACCTGACTCCCACATTCCCAGTGCCCTGACTGATGTCATGGAGGGCTTGGTCCTAAGCTCATTTAATTCTGCCTGATTTATGTGGTAATGTTTATCAAAGCCTGAGTAGGTGAGAACGAAACCTGGGCGATGATTAATTATCTTTGGATCAGCTAATACCATCAGCTGGTTCCCCAATTAACCTTGCTGTGTTCGTAGCTCTTTTCTATTCTCTTGTTCCTTTTTACGCTGATTCAGAAAATAATTGTTGTTCATTTGTGTGTTGCGTACAGTTCAGGGGAAAAAAACATAACCCAAAGGGTACTTCACATGAATCACAGAATCTTAGAATCACAGAATATGCTGAGTTGGAAGGGGCCCATCAGGAACATCGAGTCCAACTCCCAGCCCTGCACAGGACACCCCAAGAATCCCACCATGTGCCTGAGAGAATTGTCCAAATACTCCTGGAACTCTGTCGGGCTTGGTGCTGTGACCACTCCCCTAGGGAGCCTGTTCCAGTGCCCAACCTTTTTCTGATAACCAACCTAAACCTCATAAATATCGTAATTATTTTTCGCATCTGTAGAGGTCTTTGTAAATTCTGGGAAGAATTCACAGTTATGAGTTAATTTTTACTGCAGATTTGTTTATGGGCATCAAATGAATTCTTTTGCTGATTAATGTTTTCAGAATTAAGGGAAGAAAACTGCGCAGTTCAGAGTCAAAAGAAAATCTTTTGACCATTGTTTTATTAAAACAGAAAGACATTTCAAATTTGGTTGATTTTTTTCCCAAGTAACAATACAACAATATTTACAAATATCTCCAAACTAGTTTGAACTCTCTAAATCTGACGTTTCCTTGGGAAAAAAAAAAAAAGGAAAAGAATGTTTTTATGAAAACCCTTTTATCCACCTCTAGTGCTGAGTATTGATTAATCTACTGTCATAGATTTTTGCTAAAGAACAAAGAGCATTGAAATATTTGATTAAATACACAATCACAAGACCAAACAGATTGCATTAAGTTTCTTTCAAACAAAGATATTGTACTGGGGAAATTGCCAGAATTTAGGCTTATTATTCCTGAGGGTAGCTCTGACAGAATCTTGGAGAGTTACTTTAATCTTCAGTGAATGAAAGTTCTAGACATGAACAGGATTGAGTAAATGTTTGTTGTTTGGGGTATTTTTTTGTAAGTTGTTAATTCTAGTGCATTACTCTGTAAAGACTATTATTCTTACTAATATCCAATCCCTCACGGTACATTGCACAGTTTAACTGTGGCTCATGCTGTTTGTCCAGAAAGAGAAATGAGAATCAGGAAAATCAAAGAGAGAGGGGCCTTTGAGGTCACAGCCAAGTGCAGCAGATAATGTGATGTGCAAGGGGTGTGCAAGTGATGTGTCCAAGTCCTTAGAGGAAACTTGAAAGCTTTTTAAAGTATTTCAGCTCCAGATTGCCTGACAACAAAGGATGCCTCTACCACAGCGCAAGAGCTTGGGATTTTGCAGCAGACAAATAACAGACACATGGAAATCAGGAATGTTTGTTTTGTTATGTGGTCCAAGTTGCCATTTAATAAGATAGAGAGCACATGGTGTGATGTGCCATTAATCTAGAAGTGCTCAAGGGGACCGCTGACTATTACGAGAGAACAGCATAAGAGTCTGGCACTATCCTTTATTCTCCATTACAGTTATTTCTAAAATTTTGATTATGAAAATTATGATCTAAGCATGAACTCCCAAAGGTTAATAGCTTTTCCTCCAAGACAGTCTCCATCAGTAACTGCCCGGGATTCAGTCCAAGGATGCTTGAATATAGGAACAGCACTCACTGGTTTTAGAAGCAGATATCACTCTATGGAACAGGATCATTTGTAAACTGTAGGTCTCCCTCTCCAAGTGGTCCATTTCTCAGTTTCAGCTCTGCCTACATTAAATTGCTTTTAACTAGAGACCATGGGGGAGAGGCTGTGGAGGGACTGGCTTTCATCCGACGCGATGGTATGAGCTCGTTCAGTTCTGAGCCTTGAGTGACCTACTTGCTGCCAGGGGTTTCTGCACAAAAATCCCCCAGTTGACTACTTTCTGGAGGAAGCTGGCTATGGTATGTCCCCTCAACAGACAAGAATTCATGTTCTTTTTAGGCTGTTTTCTGGCTTTCCCAAGCTCTAGGTATGCTGTTGACTTCGGTGTATTTGAAAACTCAGAGGTAAAAGACCCCTGAACAATTAACAAACTTAAAAAAGATCCTTCCTTAACTTTAAGTATTGCAGTCATCTTTAAAGCTGAATTCAAATAGGATTACTGACTCAAAGCAAGAAGTGCCCAAATTTTACACCATGCATTTTGGTATTTCCATGAATTTCCAAACTTCTACAGAAAAATGTACGCATGAAAAACCATGGTCAGGCAGAGCACAGACATCTCCCATGGGAATTGCACAAGATTGTCACCAATAGCCTGGACTTTCTGCATCCCAAGGCCAGTTAGCCACTCTGCTCATCTCTCAACAGAACTGCTTCATGCTCCATCAGCTTTAGAGCTCATTAGAGTACTGCAAGGTGATGGGCTCTTACTGGACATGAGTAATTTTTGAAATATATGGTAATGCACAGCTCTTTTATAATGGATTTTAGAGTGTGTCCTCATCCCTGTCTGCACTTGCCATGCCAGTAGATGAACTTGTTCTTGCTGTCAGCAGGGGATTTAGGGTATTTTACTCAGTCACCACGCACCAGGCTGCTGGGTGAACATCTCACTGCTGAGGTCATTGGCTTTTACCCTGCAGCTCCTGCCTCACTGTGCTGTGCTTTACCCCGAGGCTGCTGCAAGCACAAAGGAAACACAATGGTTATTGAGACAATCTCATGCTGCATCGCTCCTTTTAGACCGGTTTCAGAGCACGCACTGAAACCACCTGAATACCTCTGGGTACCTTTGCTATCATCAGAATGTTTTTCTATTGAACAGAATGAGAAAATAACTTCTTTTTTCCTGTACTTTAATTAACATTTATAAATAGTTTTTGCATTTAAAGATACTATTATTGAATGGGTTGAATACCTCTTTGTAATATTCCTGCTCTTAATATTTCTAGTTGTACGCTTTTAGCAGTCTATAAAAATGGACTAGAAGTGACTTCTTGGATCGTTAAGTCTAATCCCTCTGTAAAAGTATAAAATAAACTTTTTCATAAGCCTATCAAGTTCTTTCTTAATGATAATAAGGGGTTTTGCCTCCTGTACTCCATTTGGATGAATTCTGAACATCTAAACCTTTCTGGCTGGAAACCTGCTAATATCTAGTCTAAGTTTATCCAAATCCAGCTAAAACTTCTGGAGTTTTCCTTAATGGTTCCTCAGTATTTATTTTGAAATAATGACCTTATAGAAGGTTTTGCTAGATTTGGCAAATGTTCATATTTTTTTCTGATAAATGAAGCTCTCTTAAAAAGACATTCCTCTTGCTTATTTTAGTTTTAATTTGTAGCAGAGATCATTGGGTTTGGCTGCTGAGATCAGTAAAGAAAGAAATCCAAAATTATCACTTTGTCTTCTTGCTGTTTAAACTCTTTACAGATCTTTGGTTTTGCAGTGACTCTGAGTCATCACTTCTAAGATTTTAATCTTTATTTCTTAAATTAATCTCCTCTTTTAAATGGCTGTTCTATACATGCCTGCTTTAAACCTCTGATGTTTCTTCCATCAGCCCTGGTAGAACATGTGCAGCTTGGCAGTCCTTATTCCAGGTGGGCTTTCACCTGAGCTTTCTGGAGAACAGTTCTGGCTTTAATGCTTTGTGATATCTAAATTGATATATATTGTAAATATATGTGCAATTTGCTGCTTTAAGCACTCCTACATAACATTCTGTATTTGTTTCATCCTCAGCAGAGACACACACTAATTCCTTTTCTCTGTAATGTAAAACATTTTTTATTAACATGATAACAAAAAGAGGGGCGGGGGGAGAGTTTGAAATAAATGCCATACCTAGTTCATCATTACATGTAAACTATATATAAAATGCAGTGTTTACAGCTCTGAGATCTGACTAATAGGTAAGCTAATGTATAATGATGGAAAATACACGTCTGAAAGTTAATGTGTGAATGTGAGTTTGTGCAGCAGATTCATAGGAAACACAAGCCAGCAGGGAAACTTAAATATATAAAAGGTAAAATAAGGGCAACATCATGTTTGTTCTTCAGTGGTTTTACTGTCTCAGTGGGTTCTTTCGGAGACTGCAGAATTGGTCATATATAAACCTCTTGATGTCGCTCTTATCAGCTTGTTAAGAGCCACCATCCAAAGCTGAGTTAGGTTCCTGTTTCCCTCGAGATATCTGGAAGAAGGCAGAGTTAAAAGTTCAGTCACCTCCTCCATGGCATTTGTCTGTTCCTGACTTGGGCTGTGAGCTGTTGAGAGCATAAGGGATGCTGGCTTTTTTGTTGTTTGTAAAGCTCCTCTTGCTCACTTTACAGTGAGCAAGAAATGAAAACAGTAATTGGTATAAATGTCATCTGCTTGGCAAATGTCACAAGATTTGCCAACAAATGAACAGTGAACAAATGAGTAAAACTGGAAGGGATTCACAGCCTCTGAATCCTCATTCTCTAAGAAGCTGCTAGGCTTTGCATATGAAGTAGCCTCATAATTCTTGGATTTTCAATGCTTTTTCAATCAATCTTCATACATCATCATCACTATTATTGAAACACAGATCGGTAGAAGAGGATGTGGGATCCAGGAGGACAGTGCCACAGCTCTCTGGATTCCTGTCAGCAGCACTACATTTGACCATTGACCCTGAGGTCACATGGGTGTATTTTTGCTTGAGCTGTTGCCTGACTTTCTCTATGACTAGGTTAAGCCTCACATGACTTGGAATTTGCCATATTTTCAGGTTTACCACAGCCCAGAAAGTTCAGGATGTATTTTCTGGATTCACTTCCTTTGTATTTTTTATAAAAATCTTAACCATAGAATTGCTGGAAGCAAATTTGTGATAATATTTAATATGTGCCTGTATTTTTGCTTTTCATCCCTATCTTAAATCAGCTGAGTAATCCAGTCAGTCATAAATTATTATTTAATGTTCACAAATGACCTCCAATGCACCAAAAATTATTCTGTACTTATACTATAATCTGTTTACTGGAGATTCTAAATTTATTGCTGGTTTTTGCTGTAGAAGCCCCAGGACATGAATGTGTTCAGTGGAAGTCTTTTTAGTGCTAATAAAAGCCATGCTTTTGTAAGATTGGGACTGATGTTTACAGTAAAGGAATTTTATTAAAGTTTTTCTTCAATTTCCAGCATCCCATTATATTGGAAAAAATATTACACGTGCAGCATTTAAAATCTGCCTTTTGGTAAACGGCATTATACATAAGAATTGCAGACACTATTACAAACTATAGACTTTGTATGAAATTTGCAAATTAGGCCTTAGAAATATTGCATTTCTTTTGATGATGGCCATTTTGCTGCTTTTTCCAACCGTGTGTCTTCAGATGCAGACTCAACACCAACTCTCTTAAACCAACTAAAAACTGATCTTTATTGTTTGCAAAACAGTTCTTTATTTTACCTTTGCACTGCTGAGATTTGCCAGTTACTGTTCACCCTGGCAGTGAAAGGCACCAATAACAACAGGCTGAAATTCTAATCAATTGGGTTAGGCTCTTCTGCACCCCTTGCCTTGAGTACTCCCAGCTTCCTACCCACGTGTAGGGCTCTGCTGGGGGGAAAGCTTTGGCTCCTCCAAAGCTGAGAGCCGTTTCCAGCAGAGTTCTGCTAAATTTCACATCTCCTTCAACATCCTTCATTTCAGGCACAAAACTTCACTAGGAAAAATGATGAAACCATATCCAAGACCACCCTAAGGAATTCATCAACAAGCTTTTCTTTTTGAGTTAAAGTTTGCAAAAAACTTACACTGTGAAGACATTTCCACAGAGGTTTGCCAGTTCCAAACTAGATTAACAACAAAGACATGAATGTCAGCTAAAATATGAAATTGAAAAAGGTAGTCTTTGGTGTTTGATCCCTTTCAGAGCCATGCGGTTCCATCTAATGGCACTCTTTTGAAAGAAATAGCACATGAAAACAATAAAAAGGAGCTTCTTGCATCAATCATTTTCTTATTTGGTGCATGGTATGTTATCAAAATTAAGTTTTAATCTGTTACTTTCTGCTTTTTTAATATTTCAATTGCTATTATTCTCTTTTCATTAACAAGCTTATGATTGCCTCCTTAGTGCTCTGCCAGAGCTCATCAAGAGTTTAACCTACAGATTTTCAGTTGAGTCATTTTGTATCAGATTACTTCAACCAATGAACCACAGATGACATTATTTATGGACAAGAGCCACCAAAGTACAGTCTGTTCAAAGCTCTGTATGTAGGCAGTACTAAACATAATTAGAAATCAGCCCAAAATATTTTGCTTCTTTAAATATGTCTGCTCAGGTATCACTGTTGTACTTCCAAATTACTTATAGAAAGGTGAGGCTGAGCCATTCACCTTTTAGGCAGAAAGAGTAATACCTTAGCACAATTTGAAAGAATATTGCTTCTATCTCAAGGTTTAAAGCAGTCTTGTAATATATGATAATTTAATTCCCATGAGCATTTTCTAAATCTTGAGAGGTGGGGCAGAAAAAATCATGGACATGAGGAAAACATTGCTGTTCATTGCAGGGGGTTAGACTCAATGAAGTTTTAAAGGTCCCTTCCAACTGAAACTATTCTGTGGTGTCTTTAATCTGTATATTCATTCTAAGCTGCTTAACCAGCTACAGCATAGAGCTGTCTAAAATAAATAAATAGGAAATATATCATGATAGATTCCACTACACTAATGGAGCATAATTATCAGGAAACATTTCTACAGATCTGTGCTATTAAATCTTTGTGGAATAGCAGGGGCAGGAAGATTAACAAGTTTTCAAATTAGTTAAACTGAGAGAATTATCAAGCCTTCATTTTGTTATCAATTATTGCATTTATGTTCTCTACTTTCACAATGAAATCTTAAAAGATTCATTGCAAGTAGATACAGAATGTTCAGTAACTGCAATTTAAAATACCAGAATTTCTGGCACATTCCATAGAATTATTTCCTACCCCAACTAGTGTTAAAAAAAAAAAAAAGAATAAAGCTTGCACTGCAGTCAGTGTAAAATTGCCACCTCTATGAAATCAAATATTGCAATTAGATAAAGTACTTAAAACTGTGGGGGTTTTAATGTTCTTGGATTAGCTCTTAACTTTGTAGAATTATCTGTGTAGCCTTTGCAGTCTCAGTTTGCACTCGATTCCCTGCTGAGACTATTTTTAACATTGGAACATTTTGAGAAAGTGGAAATAGAAATAAGCTTAAAATGAAAACAAGCTTTCAGCTTTAAGCATTGAGTAGATGTGTTCCGGAGTCTTCTGACAAAATGGTTTTCCTGTCAATTCAACAAAACATTTACTAGCAATGTAAAGAATAGTTCTTGGCAAGAAAGTCTCTCACCTCAGAAATCCGAGTAGGATGACAAAGAGACCTTGAATGTAGGATGTGAAAAAGAGGTTCAAGCCTTGTCACTCAGGTAGAGTATTCTTCTGGATCTTCTGATGAGTGGTTATTGACTTCTCTTTTCCTGAAAGTCTGGAGGTTTTACTCCTGTCCTTTGGTGTTAATTGGAGAAGGGATTTGATCTCTTCGTTAATTATGCCAAATTCCCCCAGTAGCCTGATGGTTATGGCCCTCAGCAGGCACTCAGGATTTACTGGGTCTGTACGGCTGTTGTAAATAAAATCCACTCCCGTGACTTTCCAGCACACCTATGAGAAGTCACTCAAATCAGAATGGTGCTGTCAGCACCTGCTGTCTTCATGGGATGACAAATTTATGTCATGTTAAGCTTGTGAAGAGAACCAGTAGCATATAGACAGCTCCAATTGACTCGAGTATTCAATTATCATTTGCACCTAGAGAAAATAAAACATTATCTTTCATTATTATCTCTGGAGACAGAGTATGAATTTGCTCCTGGAAAAGCGTCCAGAGATATTTTTCCTCCTCTTTTCATTATTTGGAAGTGATCCAGCATTGCTGCTTTCATATTTTCTTTCTAAAATGATAGCTATTAACCACTTGTATTATGATTCCTGAAAGATGAAATCCTTTGCCTGGGTCTTCACTGGTTTCGGATGAACGCCAGCTACTGAAAAACATCCCCAGTCTTCTTTCTTTTCCATTTCCTCGGACAGTATATTTAGTAAGTAATAATATTGCAAAGTAGACCTTCCCAATAGCCCTCAACTTCTTTTTTTTCTGTGCAAAGGAAGAATAGGCAATTTCTATCATTATCTCTCTGCATACTTTTCCAGGGAATGCAAATGCTTCAGAGTGTTCTGAGGGCTTGCTACTACACCTGCAGGATTCAGGAAGAGAAAAGGCTCATAAATCTTGTGAACACTTAGTGATGTGATCACTCCAATTACTGCAGTGTTTTGCTTACATTTTACTTTAACTCCAACAGCAAAACTTGTCATGAAATAAACATTCTCTGACAGTCGCTGTGCTTTTCTCCCGTCTAGGTCTTCACTTTGAAAAGATTATTTTGTCCCTTAGTGAGGGCTTATGTTATCCCACATGTCTGAATAAACACTCTCCTATACAATGTCATGCAGTTTTAAAATAAAGAACAATTTTGTACCTAGAGGCTCTTTTACAACCATGTGAAATTTCCAAATTATGTTAATTTTCAAAAAAAGGAAAATACATCCAAGGGCTAAAGCATCCCGTGCACTTCCTTGAAATCCCAGTTGTTTTCACTGTATTTTTATTTGTTCTTCAAACCTAAACTATTGTGGAGCCAATTTGTAAGGGAGTCAGGGAAGGACTGTCACAACAGTTTTGATTTGGATTAGAAGAGTTTTCTACTACAGCCACAGTTCTGACCCAGACTGAATCAAGAATCTGTAAATTTTTCAAATAGCAACTCTACTAGAAAAGAATAGTTTTGTAGAGGTCTTGCTGAACATATTTCAAGTATTGAAGTTACTTCACTTCTGCAAGTAAATCTTTACAAACTTTTTATTAACAACATTGTTTGCATTCAAATTCAACATATTTTGTTCAGAATTAACATTCAGCCTGTCACCGATGCAGATTGCAACTTTATAACTTCAGATTCTCTTGCAATTTTGTCAATTTTTCTTCTGTTTCCCCTTTTTCTTTCTCATTTCGCTGGCAAAAATTTTGAGCCTTTCAACTTTTTCTTGTTTACTAACATTAGTAAGAAACAATAGAGTCTGCCTAGTTTTGTTATTGGAACTGCCACTATCAGCTTTATTATGATAATATCTTGGAAATAATTTTTTAATATGTATGGGGAGTGAGAGGTGGGAATTTTGCTTCACTGATTTATCTGGCCTCTAGCTTTGATCACCAAGCAATCCATCTTCTTTTATGAAACAAAACAAACCATTCTAATTAGTTGGTTGTTACAATCAGTGATCCTCAACCGTGGAAGACTAATTAACCATAGTAGTAAAACATAATATGAGTTTTTTGTTCATTTGTTTAATGAGTTAAGATGTCAGGTGAACAGAGTTGGTTAAAAAGAGATTAAAACACTAATGAAGACTCCAACCTGCTCCTCTAGTCTTGCATCCAGTCCCTTGCCTTGCAGTTCAGCAGATAGAAATGCAGGAAACTTATACATCCTCTGCTTCTTCTTTCCTCTTTTTTATAAATTCTGTATTTGTACCTTATTGGCATTTAAATTGATGGTTCATGTTGAACAAAAAGGACCCTTTATAGTTTTGTTGCATAAATTATTGTGTCCATTATTCATTGCCCTGTGTTGTAATGTGTGTGCCATTATTCTGGACGCCTTTAAATCTCTTTCAAGTCCTTTGACAGATTTTTGTAGTCTTAGCTACTCCAGTTTACCCGGAGCCCAAGACTGCCAAGCTGAATTACACCACGGTCATTCCTGTTTAGCACCTCATCCATAGTTAATTTCTTGAGCCTCTATCTTTTATCTGTGTATAAATTTTTCATTTGCAACAACACTTTATCTTAGCTCAGAAGTCTGGGGGGTTTGTTAATTAGTTTCTTCGTTAGTTCAGAAATTTTTGCTTCATTTTGAACCAGATGGCTGTGTAACAGGTTCATAGTCCTTTTAGAAACTCATATGGATGAAACACAATGAGACCTTTTTCATTTCATAATGAGTTTCAACCAGCCCTCTACAGCACACCAGAAATGCGAGTGCTGAAATGGAAACCCTGCCCTCTTCACAGCCGAGGAGAGAACAGCTCTGACACTGACACCTCAGCATCACCATCAAGATGAGATAAATTGGCTGTAGATGCCTGTCAGGAAATACAAGCTGAAGTTTCAGTGTTGCTGATATTCAGTGTTTACAGGGCCCTCTGCTAAATTCCAAAAGGCAGAGAAAAAATTAGGGTCAGTAGAGCATGAATCTGAAGCACAGTTACCAATACAAAAAACAGCCTTACAGCTGCTGTCATGCAACCCTCAGAGGAAGATTTAACCAGTCTCTGGCTTCCTTTAGATGGAAGGAAATGGGCTCATGAAGAAGGTATCTCAGAGCATGTAAATTAGTTTCCAGCTCTGGAAAGAATAGAACTCATATTTTGTATTTTACCTTTGCAAATATGTCCTGCCCTCACCAAAAGTATTATTTACTAATTAGGCCTAAATGTAAAAGTACATTTGTACCCTAAGTAGTGTACAGACTGAAAATAAGAGAAGACTAGATTGTTAACAAGTGAAATGGGAGAATGATTGCTTAGATAATCTGGAAGAATTTTAGGAAGATATAGGACATGGCTAAATTCGTTATTGCCTCTTAGGCATTGTGGAAAGCAGAAGGATAATGTGCTCTGGTTTGCAGCTGGGAAAGGCAGGATATGGTTAAAGAGCAAGTCCAGATAACAAATGTGATAACAGGGAAACAGAAGAAAAATGTCTGAAAAACAGAGAAGATGACGTGAGAAGAAATACAGTATATTTGGTCTTGACACAGCGAGCATCTAATGTGGACAAGATGTTCCTGAGAGGAAATGACAATAATAGTGCAAAGAGATAGAAGGATAAACCAGAGAGGTTTACCTATAAAGTTTCTCAGACTTCCAAGGACTCAAGTGTAGAAAGGTAAGACTAAACTATTAGAGCTAAAGCACCAAAATGACATTGAGATACCATTTAGAGAGACTATAATACTTAATATGGTACATCCTAGCAGAGAGGGAAGAAACAGGTAAGAGTAGATGAAGAAATAACTGCTTCTCCAGGGGGCCTCGTTTTTGAGGTAGAATGAAGCAGAAGAAAGTTTCAAAAGTAGGAGGGAAAAAGTATGAGGAAAAGCAGATTGAGGGGGAAGAGGTCAGAGCAAAGCTCAGGCTGAAAGACTGGAATCAAAGTGGTTAAAAACAACAGTGAGTAAGAAAGGACACTGCAATTTTTTCACAATTTTATAAAATTTTCCTTAAAATAGCTGACCAGATCTTGGGAAAATAGGGCTAGAGGAGAAAGTCAGCAAAGCCAGTGAGGTAGAAGGTAGACCACAGACTGTAGGATTTGAGAAAAGAAAAGTGTTTTTTGAAGAAATGCAACAACATTTGGGGGAAAATAATAGCATTCATTTGCAGTGATGAAGAATTAGTACAGTCACTAGATTTCTACCACAGTAGCAGAGAAACTGTGGAAAGAATAGGAATGGAGTCCGAGGAAGCAATAGTGAGTAGCTGAAGTGAAATTTGCGTGTCAAGAAGTGAAGGAAAGTAAGGTGGCATATCTTAAGCCAACAACACCCAAAACTGATTCTTGTGTAATAACTCAGCAGCAAAGTATTTAATTTTTTTTTTTTTACACAACCTGTTGAAGTCCCAGGTAGTGTTACACTTTCTATCTAAATATGCCACTGATTGAGTCTTACTTTTTCACACAGTAAAATCAACTTTTGAGGAAGCAGCTATAAAATACTGAAACTATCAAAGTTATAAATGAGTAGCTACATTGCATTTTAACACCACCTTAATGTCCATGGTCGAGGGGCCTGTGGAGCTACATGGCCAAAGAATATGGGAAGAAGGGATGGTTTGTAAGGCAGAGGTGCTGGGCTTCATGATTCAAGGTCACAGCAAAGTGAAACCTTAAACACTCAGTGGAAGTACCTCATGAAATTTATATCTTGCAGTTTCTGCAAGTATGTCAATTGAACTCATCTTCAAATTTTACCTAAAGGTGTGTTTCACCATGTGCTGTCCCTACACTGGATCGTGTGCATTCAGTTTGTATCATAAATTAATGTGATTATGTAAATCCTGTCTATCAGTTGGGACCTTCCTGAAGCTGTAGTCACCTTTCATTAAGACACAGCCTCATATAAGATGGGTTAATGCTTCTGATGGCCTCATTTGAGAAGCTGGGAATGGTATAGATATTATAAGCTCCATCTCCAGAATCAAATAACCAGACAGACAGCACTGAATACGGTGAGAAATTCAGCAGGATGTTTAGACTTTCATAGTACTGAGCTCTATAAATCAGCAGTGCTGAATAAGCAACAGGGGCATTAGCCTATTTAGATGCTAAAAAGGATGGGATTTTAAAATTACTCAGCTCCTTATAGTATTTATAACTGGTTTAGTTTGCATGCATTTCACTAACATTCATTTTATTCTGACATAGGAAACTGCATTCTGATTATTTCCACAAACCTACCTTGAATAGTAGATTTTGACTACACTCTGGAGGTGGCTTTGGCATTGATTATTTTTTTAAATTGTCTGTTGTTTGACAAGCCAATTCTATTCAGAAATCACACATGAATTTTTAGGTAATCGATGCTAATTGTAAAAGTCCTCAGCAGCTTAATCTGCTGTAGCTTTCTTGAGAATTTAATAAGCCTCTCTCATAATAAAATGTGTCAGAAGGGGCAAATATTTTGCTAGCACAGTGTGTAACTGATTGTTTGAACCATGGCGCCAAGTATTCACAGAACCGGAGTACTGTGCAGTCATTTTTAAACAGAAACATTTGATTTAGTGCCTTAAGGGTAAGAATTTTTACTATATTTTTAAAATTCATTTACTTTCTCATCCCTACCAGCAAAACGTCGATTTTTTTTTTGTGAGGGTTGCGTGTTATTTGCCTTAGGAAAAGCAAAAGCAGCATAATGAAGCAGAACACAGCTGAGCTGTCTAAGGATGCTTTGGGGGGGAGGGCCCCCCAGTTGATTTTTTTCCCTTGCAGTTGCAAAGTGACAATAAGATTTCTGAACTTTTTTGCTTCAGAAAAAAAAGAAAAACCAACCAAACTCTCACATTTTGGGCAGTAGGGCCTTTTGGAATGTAGAATTAAGGGTTGTGTTGCACGCGATGGAACAAATAAGGCTGGGTTATAAACTGAACCGAAGGACACGGAGCTGAGCGAGACCCCGGGGTGGGTCTGTCACCTATTTCAGCCCATTCGTTTGTTCCGTCAGTTTCGTTGTGCCAAACTGCTGAACGTCTGTGGAGGGATGAGACATCGGAGCTTTGATGGTGCTAAACTTCACAGACCTCTGCACTCGGCCGAGAGTGAGGATGGTTTGAAAGCTTTTCTGTCCTCAGCTTCTGGGACATTGATCAGTCATGCTGGAGCTTTAAAGCATTGTTAAATGCTGCCAAGAAATCTGCCTTGAATTTTAGCCGTCCTAAGTACCCTGCACCTGTGTTTGCACAGCTATAGTTATGCAAGGTTCAACACTGGAACTGGAAATAGGAGCTGGAGCAGGGAAATGGTGGGAAATGGCTGCTCTGCCAAATTTGGTGAAAACAATTTTGAACCTGTCTAATTGCATGAAACAGGGCATAGTGAGGGAGGATCAACTTTCCTCCCCAAACAACCTGACAGCTCAGATTAATCTCACACACCATCAGCAGTTCAGCTTCCTTGGAGATCTTGGCAAGCTCTGCCAGCAGGAGGAGGCAGACCCGATCAATGCATTATTTTAATATCAAGGTAATCAGATCCTGGGCAGAGAAAAGGTTCCTTCATTCTTTTGAAATGTATTCTTCTTTGGTAATGGGGGAAAAACCAAGAAGCTGTCCTAGAAGGAAAGAAAGAGGGCCAGTGCTCCAATGCAAAAAAAAAAGTATTACATTTGCGCCACACTTCACCTTTAAGTGCTTGGTGCCAAGTTCCTGCATCTCACCCAGCATGTGAAATCCTGGACTGGAGACTCCTGCAAACTGAGGAGTGGTGAATAAGATTTCAGCTTTAATTACGAACTTCCTGCTATCTCCCCTCCTCCTTTGAAATTCAAGGCACTTCATTTTATTTTTACATAGTTTGGTGTCTGAGATTCCTTTTTATGTTAGTGGAAAAATAACGATGAAAAGGAAAATAATTCTCTTATGAAAATTCATGAGAACAGGCAGAGTTTAGAAGCTGTGTTATTTATTCAGGAGAGCACAACGACTTTTAAGAACACTGGAATTTTATGTTTGTGTGGATTTTTTGGTTTGGTTCTTTTCCTTTGTGTACTTTGCCTGTTTTCATACCTGTGCAGCTGTTGAGCATATGTATTAGGTTTAAAAGTTGAAAATCATTTAGAATTTAGATTAAAAAATAAATTGCCTATAAGCACAATAATCTGTTAGCTAAGACTGTAAGTGGAATTTTCCAACACCATTTTTATGTATTGAAGCTCTCAAAGGCAGAAATCCCTGTGCTTCTCTAATGGCCTTAATAAACAACCTTATCATTTTTATTCCAGGAATAAATAAAGCCGGGAACTAACATCTCCAAAAGATACTTGTACTGAGACCTTGGCAGTGTGCAGAGTGAGTTGTCCTGGCAGTTTAAGAGTATCCACATTTAAATAAATCCACATTTAAATATCTGTTTAGACACATTCCTTGCTGCTTTCTGAGTAACTCTTCCAAGTAGTTGCATTTGGGGTTCTCTGGTGTTGCTGGATCTCAGAAGTCACCTGCAGCAGTTGCATAACCTCAATCAAACTCACCAGAGTTTTTCTGGCCTTCTAGGCCCTCAGAACCTGTGTCAGCTTTATCCAAGTCATTTCTTCCTTTAAAACACACAGAAAGTTAAAAAATAAAAAGATTCCTTCATCTTACAGAACCAATAACCCGGAGGACCCTGGGCCCCAAGACCCTTTGTTCTCTTTCCAGAGTTGGTTGCCTGTTGGACTTAGTGGGATCCATGCAAGAATCTTCAGGGCATTTTCTCTGCAAGATGTGTCAGGGGATGTTCTTGCAAAACATACACTATACAACAACTTCAACCTTCCCTACATCCAGCTGACAAGTTCCTTCTGGAATGTTGTTTCCCTCGTGCTTATTTTATAATGTCTTCTTATCATTGGTAAGAAATAGAGGCTCGACTCTTCCTCTTTCCTTGGAAATACGTGTTTTCCATTTCACTGGAATGACACCTGGTACACTTTCACCTCAACAGTTGAGATTTTTGCTTTAATACTTCCCTAAATTTGTCATCTCCAACTCAATCTTCTGAGTACCGACTGCTTTCTGGAAACACTCGAGAGGCCACTGGTTCTCTCTGGACAGACTTAATTCCCAATATAATCTCATCAATTGTTGTGTATAGGTAAAGCCTTATAAAATAAGGGCCTTGTTACCCTTGTAAAATCATGGCTCAGGCCTGCTATTTTGGCTAAGTAGAAAAGGACTATGGGAAAGTGACTCAGCTGAATTAGAGGCAGAAAAACAAGTTATATAACCATTACATGCTCACATCGTGGTGTCTGGTGGTTGGTTGAATTATGATTGTTATGATGTGAAACTATGTAACTGATAAAGGCCTAACTGCTTAAAAAGGCCTGGATTTTGCAATAAAGCAGCTCTCGTTTGCACCTGCTTGGGGACTCCGCATCGCTTTGCTTCGTACAATCAATGTCATTGTTTGAAAGAATAGCAAGTAAGTAGAGTATCCATTTACTGCAGGGGCCAGTCTTGAATGAGTTTCATTCTGCCAGAAGGGTCCCCAGCCATCACCAAGCCCCATTAAAACCTTTGCACATCTACCAGTGAGTAGTGGTCTTTTAATTTGTTATGGCTCTTTTAAGCCAGATCTGCTGGAGACAAGATATGAAGGCAGCAAGAGAAAGTTAAATCAGATAGGTGAAATTATTTCTTTGAATATTGACATCAGGGGAAGTGGTACTATGTAAGTACAGTGGGATGGTGCTGAAATGCAAGGGTGCATGTTATTATTCTTTGTATCTGAAAGTGTAAAACCCAGGTAGAGGAATTGCTGTAATCATATGTCTGTTCTCATTTTACAGTGTTTGTATTAAATAAAGAGTCTGCATCAGATTCAATAGCACAGTGCCTTTTTTTTTCAAGGTAATATGTGTAGACTATTTTCTTCACAAATCTTAACTGGTAGTGGCTCAAGGTATACACAGCTCTTGTGAAAAATATGAAAGTTTCTAGAAATGAGGCCAAGCTCTTAACTCTAACAGAATACCAAAATGATACAAAGAGAGAAGAGAAGAGAACGTTGCCATTTATACTGGCAAATTTCAGGTTTGTCATTCTTTTCCTTGAGAACAAGAGAAACAACTTATGCAAAGGAAAGATAAAAACAGGCAGGCACTGCTGGCTTTATCTTCAGTGTGATAAGCTTCCTTCGGGGGACATGAACAAACTATGCATGAGGCATGGAGAAGGTACAGACAGTACATTTTAAACTGTTCCCACTGTGAATTGTTCCAGCTTCAGGAAGCCATTCAAGTTTGCTGTCAGAGCTCCTTCCAGCTTCTTGTACCAGCTCTGGCACACTGAACTTTTCAATTTTGTTTTAATAGAGCTTAAAATAGTTTTATGTGACTTAGGAATTTTGGTTTGATTTAAGGTCCAGAAAGAAGGAAGGATGGATGAAGTTAATCCTAACCTTGGGGAATGTCTGTGTGAGAGCTGTAATTGAAAACTCCAGTAGACAACTCACAGACCCCCAAAGACAGGTTTACCTGGAGAATCCTTGCAGTGGGTGGGCCCTCCTGTGGGTGCCTAACTCAAACCTGCCTTCCAGGGAACCTGCAAACCCTGAGGGTGGTGGCATGGCTGTTGCTTCATAGAAGAAGTCTCTGGAGGAGGCTGTTGGGAAGAGATGGCCTTTGCTGCAATCAGCCCAGCTAGGAGTGGCAACGTCAGCAAAAGATCAGTAACACCAGTTTATCTCCATGAAAAAATTGGGTTTTGTCAAGTCAGTATTTTGTACGTAAGGCCTGTCCTATCAAAAAAAAAAAAAATCCTGACCAGCTCAATACTGTTCAAATGGGCCCTGAAATAAGTAGTGGTATGATTTGAAGCCCAGAAAACACGATAGGTGTAAGTAATTTACAATGTGAATGGAAGCAAATTCTACGGTTATGTAACATCACTGAAACAGCAAGTTAACGAACAAGAAGAGACAGCACCAATCTCACTATTTGTTTACCTGATACTTTCTGTCAGAAGAAATTGTGTGACTTATTTGTTGGGGTTTTTGAGAAACTTTCTGCTGTTATTTGCAGCAGACCTTTGAAAACTCACATAACAAAAACTCCTTTGGGTAAAGTGTCTTTTTCTTGTCCAGTAAAATTACCGAATAAGTTCTAAAGTCCTAAGGAGAAACTTCTATTTACTGTCTGCTTCATCCTAAAAGTTTGTCAGGGCTTTCAAAACAACAGCCTGCCAAAGGAACCTGATTTGTGATTGTACTAAACTCATCAATGCTTAAGCTGCTAATTTACTGTATGTGCATTTGGGAATAAGTGGTCTTGAAGCAGAGTAACATACTCTTGATGTTGTACATTTTCTTCATAATGAAAAGTCTGAACGTGTGTCAAATTTAAAATTAAATGTAAATAAACCAGACTGCAAATGTGAAGAAACAAAACATCATTTATTTTTGCAAGTACCTTTATTTTGACCCCTGGCTTTGCCAGAGGTTCTTTCCATATGTGCTCTTCTGTACTGTCCCTGAGAAAATAGTTATAAGATGCGGAGATTCCCTAAGTAGCTCAGCCCATGTCATAGTCGGGGGTTGGTCAGGAATTAAGGCTTTGCATTTTTGGTTGTGGGTTTTTTTTTAATCTGAGTCAATTTAAGATCTTTTGCTTGACAAACTTCTGCTGAATCAAAGGCACAGTTCAAACTCCCCAGCAGGCTCTCCATGCCCAGAACTGATGCTCCCAGCCAGGCTGGACAGGGCTGGGTGGTTCCCATCCCTGGGGCTGCCAGCTGCACCCAGCTGGGGCTGAGCTCCCGGCTCCTCAGGGCGCACCTGGAAGCCATAAAATCTTGAGTGGAGCCACTTTTCCTTGAGCTTCTGAGCTCCTTTTTGCATGGCCGAGGCTTTGTGCTTGGAAGCCGTGTGCTGACGTGCAGGTGTGTGTGGCTCTGGCTGCCCTGAGCTGCCATGTACCATCCTGGCATCTGGCTGGTGGCATCTGCAGAGCCTCAGGCACTCTCCCTGCTCCTGTGCAAGCCAAGCAGATGTCAGCTCCCTGGACTGTCGCAGTGTGGGGTGAGCAGTGTCTCTGTGTAAAGAGTAATGAACTTGAGTCACTGTGCATTCTCCCTGTGTGAACTGTGAATACTTTAAACCACTGAAATTTCTTTATGTATTAAAACACCAAGAGGCTGAATTCTGTAAAATTTACCAGCTCCATAATTCTTCTGTCTTTTGGTGCATTGGTTCACCAGTCTGCAAAGCAAAAGCAGGCAGGCTTTGCCTGTAAGTCTTAATACTGGACCAAAACATTCATGTGTTCCAGCTTCTGGAACAGTGAAAACAGTTGTAGGTCCTTTCAACTCTGAGTATTAAAGTTGGTTGTCAGAAAAGGAAAAAAAAGAAAAAGGCCTAATTTGCTTTGGCCTGGCTTGCTCCTGACATATTTATTCTAAACCAAGATGATTAGCATAGCAGAGCATTCCCAGAGTATGTGAATGTGCATTTTTGTTGAGAGGGGATTTGCTGGCTGGCTGCTTATGGCAGCCAATGTTCTTGTCTAGGTTTTAATTTGTTTGTTTGGATGTTTGATGTGTTGTTAGGAGTTATAGGATTGAAAAGCTTCCAGAAGTCCTGTCCAGACTCTCAAAATATGACTGCAGAAAAAAGCGTGTATTTTTGGAGAATAGATGTTTCTTTTACAAGATAGGTGCTCAGCTGTAGTTTTGGTAGGGGTGTGGAATCTGGGTATCTGGTTGAAACTTTCAGCTGTTGCTCACTTGGCCAAGCTGACAAAAATTACTTTTGACTTGCTTCAAATACAGTGGCACTTTGCACTATCATTTTGGAAAAACATGCAGCTTGAAAAGAATATATTAATTTTTGAAAGCCAGACTGTTTCTTGCAACATGGCTGCTGTGCTACCGATTCCATGCACCTGCAGGAGTGAGGGAGCTGCAGGTTTCTTGCAGCATTCCCTGCCTCATTACACACATTATATGAAGTGCTACTAAAATTATTTCGTTTTTGTTTCAAATTGATGAAATGCTTTGTGATCTAGTCCACCGTGAATTATTGTTATTAAACATCATTCTTTCAGAGAATAAACTTCCTTTTATTATCAAAAGAAGATTGTGAAGATGCATGTGGGGGTTAGGAAGAGTAAATGTTTCCTTCATTGTCTGCAGGCGAAACACAGCAAATGGGGCTCAGGTGAAACCGTTCTGGTCCCCAGCTGAGGGGACACACCAGACTTGGTGTTGTCTTCCAGGCAGCTGCTGTGAGAACAGAGCTCAGGCCTAAGGCTGTGCATGTTCTTTATACTCTCAGTAAAGTGATGGAAAGGGCCACCAGGCTCAATGAGCTGCTGGAATGGCTTGAAACAAGCAAATTTAATTACTTTTTTCTTTTTTTTTTTTTTTCTTAAGCGATGATGGGAGAGTGAAAAACATCATCAGCTCCAGAAGAACTTTCCAATAGGAGCTGGCTTTGCAATATGAATCTTGAAGGGATCAAAGAAGGATTAAATAAATTAAGAGCAGGGGGGTGTAAGGCTGTGCAGAGAGGACAAGCAGCCCTGTCCTGAGTGGACTTTTCTTTTAAGTTTATAGTGCAGAATACCTGATGTAGTGTGGTCCACACAAATGCTGTACAAAGTGTTTTATACTTGCCACTCAGATCCTGTGATTTGTTAGGCATCAGTATAGCTAAGAACTGCAATATATTTAATTTTGATGAGGTGCTCGTTAGTTCTCTCCATCCTCCACACTTCGTGGCTGATGGCTTTAATGATGATGGCACTAAATCACACCCTTCAAGTTTAGCATTTCTTGGCTGTTTTTCTATAACGAATCCTAAAATGTTCTTCTTTACAATTTTACATATAGCAAAGGATCTCTCTTTTGAGACTGTGGAAATTAAAGTCAGTGAAAAGGTAAAAAGTGTGCTTTTTGCTATGACCTTCTGCAGTCTGCAGAGGGGGAGCACAGCTCCTTTCACATTTACCTCCAGACTCTGCTCATCAGTATCTACAGTACGACATTCAAACAAATTTTTGACTCTGAGTTTGTGCATTTCCAGAAGTGCAGGGCTGTAAATAAACTAAATGAGGAAATTTTCCTGTCAAGCTGAAAAATACAAAAGTCATGCCTGTAATCCAAAGAGCTCAAGAAAATAAGATAATCATTACATTTTGATAGCAAAGCATGGTTGGGGGCTGCAGAGAAATCAGTTACTCTGGAAAACTTAAATAAACAGTTTGTACAGCCTCAGCATAAGAGATCAGATCCACAGAGCTGCTTTAGGGGGTTCAGAGCCGAGTAACCACCTACCCGCAGCATTTAGCATCTGGTGTAATGGTACCTTTGTGAGGCAGAATGCATCTGAAATAGGGACTGCTGCTCTCTGCATTAGGGAGACTTCTTCGAAATAACATGGGAATTTAGTCTTAAATACTTGGCTTCTATTTTCTTAGTTTATTATATCATGATTGGATTTCTTCTGTGGACACAATCTTCTTCATAGTAGTATTCATCTCTGGCAAAGGTTAGACTTGAGAAAAACTAGGGCAGATAAAAGAATAGAATTTATATTATTTAGCAACTGAATGTGTCATTACATCGGAGTTGGTATTGTGTAGCAAATTTTAAGCTGTAGTGAAATTGCTTTAAAAAATATCTGTATATATTTTTCTAAAACTGTGATAAAGTCATTCAGCAGCACATTGAAATGCATTTCTAGCTGAACTGTTATATCATATCTTTTTTTTCCTGTGGTACAAGAACAGATGGCAGCTATTTTTCTTCCCAGTCTCCAGCAAAGCTGCTGCTATGCTTTGCTTTCCTTTGTAAATGCTTTCAAGTGAAAGACAAGTACACATGACCAAAATGAATCTGCATTGTAACGCTGGATTGGGGTTTCTAAAGCAAACTTTTAATCAGCTTACAACATTAGGCTGGTGATAATTACTTAATGTCCTATCAGTCAAGTAGTTCACTATGACAGGAAAACGAGCCATTAGTCAGAATCAATGGCATATGTTTTGCAATAAGTTTTTGGAGCAGATGTCTTTTTTCATAGACATTTTTAATGCAATAATTGAGTATTGTATGACTTGAACACAACTGCAGTCACTCCCCAGGGGCACGCATTGGTGGATTTGGAGATGCTCTCTGCGACTTCATGGCATTCCTGGGGGGACTGTGATTGATCTGAGAACCTCAGCTGATCGTTTAGTAGCTGGTGTGTCAAAAGGGCTCCTGCCTCTACAGTGACAAAAGTGTTTAGCAATTCTATACATTTTTATAAGCACAGTATAAATTGCAATGTTTTTTGAAGGATTTTGTTTTAAAATCATTGCTACCTTAGCAGTAGTTTGGCAGCTCTGAAAAGGCCTGGTGAAAATGTCTCTAAATACAACCTGGTGTAATGTTGCCTGCATCACCAGGAATGCTGTGGAGCTCAAGAAATGCTGTATTCTGAAGTGAAATCATTTGTAGTTATAAATCTAAATGAAACCACCAAGTGTTGTAAATCTAGGGCTGCCTACCAATTTATGACTTTTTAGATTGCCTGCTGTAATGTGCCATATTATAAAAGCATTGTTAGGAGCTGTATTTAATTTACTTGCTTTAAATTATGGTTTAGTAGACTTGGCAGTGCTGGGTTAATGGTTGGACTCGATGATCTTTTAGGTCTTTTCCAACTGAAATCATTCTGAATTAACTGAAATTAATGCTGTACTGAAAATCCAGCTTTATTCAGAGAAGCTCCAATTCTTCTGTTTTATACAAACTTTTCAAAAACCGTGGTGTGTCTTATTTTACAGCCTTCGACAAAAGAAAGGCAACTTGGCCCAGAAGCACTGGGCTGGAGCAGCCAACATAGCAAAGTGCAAGCCCTGCCCCGTGGCCCATTCCAGCGCTGTGTGCGGCTCCGATGGACACACCTACACCACCAAGGTAAGCTCTGCTCGGGGCCCCAGCTCCCATCAGCAGTGCTCATCCGGGATGTGGGCTGAGGATGAAATACCTCTTGTTATTAGGCAGTATTAAATTACACTCTTTGTTAATCTAGGAATATTTTTTTGTGTAAAAAGTGCTGATAAATCTAGTTTTTTCCATATTTGAAAAACAGCAAATCAGAATGCCAAATCACAGTCTTGTGACTTTCCTGATTCATGTTTCTCTAAATAGCTTGTTCTCTTAGTGAACTAGAACACTTTTAATAAATGATGATGCAACTGAAAAAAAATACCGTTTGATGAGATTGGCTTGTTTAGACTAGAGGATTTGGGGATAGTTCTTTTTTTTTTTAAGACTTGGTCTCCAAATCATAAAATAACTTAGCATAATCATTCTTCAGTGATAGATTTAATTCTATCTTTTTTCCCAGACTGCATGGGTAACATATTACGATTCATTTAGCCCATGGTTTTAATAGGCTTGTGTGCCAGATGAAGCATATATGGTACCATAAAAAAATTCCCATAACCCAGTGGGGATAAATTGACTCATTGTTATACTGAAAATACGATCACCTTAGGGCTTGACTCAATAAAAGAAAATGTCTTCACAGCTATTCAGCATTCCAGATCTCCCATTAGCAAATAAAGCCTTCCATGTCTTGGATACATGTCCCAAAAATAGCACTTCAGGCACTGGAAAGCATGTTTTGGGGAATACCCTCAAGGTTCTCTTATCTTCATGCAAAGTAATGTTTGACAGCCAGTAAAACTACCTTTTAAAATCCTAAAATAGCCTTCACCAAAAAAACCCCCAACAAATAAACAGGAAAATAAAGGTATCGGGAGCAAAAAAAAATTTCTGCTATGTTGTAACAGCTACATTATTTTCTCAGCTGGGCAGCTTGATTTCTCCATCTATTAATGGGCACAAATATTAAAATGATGCTATGCCTTGGTCATTTCAGCCTCTCTCCTATACTGGCTGAAGGATTTGTATGGCCAAAAGGAGCAAATCAGAGCAGAAACTCTCATCTGTGCACCCAGACTGCAGGAAAAATGGCCACATGGTGCCTGTTAAACGAGTTACTCTATAATACTCTAGGAGTATGTATTGCAGTAATTTCGCTTTGGTATTTATGGGTAAGATGGGCTCATTTTAAAAGTAACTTTCTCTGTCTGAACTCTTGAGTCTGTAAGACATTCTGTAGTAAATAGATTTCATTTCATGTTTCGTCATGCTATTAACTCATTTCTGTGCATCTTACCTGCATCTCTGTTAGCTCCAAATGGGTTTTTGGCCTTCCTTATTTCTTGCCATAAAATCTAACTGATTTCCATCAGCTGTTCTGCCAATGTTATAAACTCACCAAGCTATTGTGATTATGATATAAGCCTGGCAGCTACAATGAAGACATGAAACATTTCCTGGTGCTGACATGTTTGACTGTCAAAGAGATACCTCCCAGAAGTTGCCTGTTTGGGTTTTGGGGTTTTTTCAAAGGAGATTTTTAAAAGATTTCTTCTGAAACAATTTAGTCTCATCTTTATTTATTGTATATTTTACTATCAATTGCTCCTGTCCTAGCAAAATTCAATTTATTTATTTTTTTTAGAAGATGAATTTTGGTAATTAAGCTGAAAATACTTTAGGGAGAGCATGAAAATAAAACAGTTAGTGTTCTAATAAATAACGTTTTCATGATCAGGAATGATCATGGGTGTCTGGTATCTTTTACAAAGAGAACATACAGCTTCCCTCAAATTCACTGTTAGATTTCACTAGACAACATGATCCCTTTTTCTTGCCTTTAAGTCACTGAAATCAAAGTTTTCTCAGTAATTTTCTTTCACATGCCAGTGCTGTTGGCAAGTATTATTTCTGGCCCTGCAGTGCTGTCACGTTCTAGTACTGACTGTGAAAATGCAACAAGGTGGACTCGAGTGAGGGCACTGCTCTATGCAGGGACGTGTTGGTCCCTGCTCTGCCTCTGCTGCGTTGTGAACGTGCAGTGATGAGTGGGCAAATGAGCAGATTCTTGCTAAGCTTGTAAACAAAAGATAGAGAGAGGCCACTAAGTTTCAGGGGGGAAAAGAAATCTTCTGAAAGCGTATATTGGGCTTCCACTGCTGCTGGCAGCCAGGTGGGACGCGCAGGCACAGCAGCGGTTGATCCGTCCTGGCTCCAGGTGGGTTTGGCCTCTCCTGCAGGCACAGCAGGGGCTGAGGTGGGAGATGGGCTTTGGGCTCCCGGTTCCTGGCCTGCCAGAGCAGCATCAAAGCGTTTCAGTAACGACCTGGGGCTGCCATCCTGCAGCAGCAGTCACGCTTGTACCAGGGGTGGCCCTTCCCACACTTTGAACTGTTATCTGAGGAAAAAATGAATGAAAAGGAAAAGATACAACAGAAGTGCAACGGACTGATCAAATGCATATGAAAGTTGGGTGCCAATAAATGCACAGTAATTCACATCAAGAAAATACGTACCAAATATACATCTCACAGGCTCTCGTTTAGCCATTTGATCCTGGAATAATTCTGCCTGTTTCTCAGGAAACATCGTAGACCTAGAGGCAAGAATTTCTTGGGGAAAGTCAACCAAATAAAAAAAAATGGGGAAAGTAAACCAAATCAATAATGCAAGGGTTATAGGGGAAAAAAATAACAAAATATGAACTAAAGCTCCACATTTGAGCTTACTGGATGATGTAGACAGAGGTTCAGGATGTTTAACTCAGCCTTGCAGTTCCACCAAACACGTGGAAGCCTTCAGCCTCACAACTGATTTATTGAGGGCTAGCCAAAGGAATCTTTATCCTTTTTAGTCTTCCATTGGAAAATATTCAGTGGTGTTGATTTCCAACACAAAGACAAATGGTAAAATGTTAAAAATTATGAAAATGCCATGCCCACATCTTGTGCTACAACGATATAAGTGTCACCTAGACTATAGGAGACACAAGGTAATGAGAACTTTGATGGCTCTTTAGTTGATTTAGCTTCATGTGTGGGAGTTATACTGCTTAAAAAAATCTCATCACCCTTCAGGCATTAAACCTTTCTGGTTCTTTTTCTGAAATCTTGAAAACTTGATCTGGATTATTTCATCTGCTACACACAAGTGCTAAAGTGGAAAGGGATAAGCCTGTTGGGCTGTAGTGTGTGGTGGGGTTTTTATTGTCCTAGTTTTGTTTTCCAGATGACAAACTAATTCTTCTAAGCAATGGGATTCTTCATTTACGCCAATAATTGAGCACTTCTGCATGAGAAAATTTGAACACAGATGTGGCCTGTATGTACTAAGTCTCTGTACCTTGTTTACAACAATTGAAAAATGAGTGGTGTTTTTAACTTGCAGAATTTGCTTATATTTCTGGAAACTTTATAAATTATCACCCTTTCCTGTGAGCTTTGAACTCTAAGGGGCTTAGGTTTATGAAAGATTTCACTGATTTTTTTTTCTGGTTATTGCTTGAAATGCAGGTGTTTTAAAATGCACACCATCTCTCACATAATAATTTTGTACAAAGAAGTTTCCTGGGTATAACAGCTCTGTTTAATATTGTGACAATACAAAGCACTTCCATAGGTTATTACAGTCAGAGTTTTCAAAGCTCTTTAAAGTACTAATGAATTAAGCTTATGAGGTATGTAAGCCCTGTAAAGAGCTCGATGTAATTAGTTAATGTTTTTCTGAGCAACACATTAAGAAGAATAACTTTGTAGCTGTCAGTTTTGCAGGAACTTTAATTAAGCTTGTTAATAAAGCAATTACCTGAACATGACGATGACTGTACTTAACTAGTCAGAAAATGAAAATTAGGATGATCTTAAGTTACAAAACATACCACCTCAATGACTAATGGTCCCTTCAAAGATGGAAAGGTACATTGGCATAATTATTATGTTTCTAATTAGGTACATTGTTGTTCTGCAAATTTTAATTAAATCATTGTGAACTAATTAAGCCCATGATCATGTCTCTTTCTGTTTGAAAATGTAAAAATCACGTTCTGTTGTCATAACGTTAGGTACTAAATTTGATATTAAGGGATGTACAAGAATAAAAGAAATTCCAACAATCTTGAAACAGAAGAAAAAAATAAAGACCAAAATAATGAGACACTCTTAGTTAAATGTGTGCAGTGTGAAGGCTGCTACATTTAATTAGGAGGGGTCTGTATGCAGAAGCACAATTAGCAAATAATTTTTAAGCATCTAACTGTTGAGTATTTAGTGCAATGTGGTTTGGTTTTCCATAATCCAACTATTGGCTGGGTTACCTGTCCTTGAGCTCTGGGATGCTGCTCTTCAGCTTTGGTTTTGCACAGCTTTTCCTCTCTGGTTTGTCTGAGGGATGACTTGGCCTCTCCTGATGGAAAACAAGACACTCGGAAAAGGCTCAGCAAGCGTTAAGTCTTATTGTGTCACCAGTTAGATGAGGAGTTGGATTAAATTCTCTGTTAACTTTTAGCTTTGGTCTGGTTTTGTAAGGGAAAATTAAGGAAACAAGAGAAGAGGTGGGGGAAAGTGAGACATAATAGGATATGATTAAAGAATTCCATGGGGAAGCAAATCAAGTCATCCTTATGCATCTGCTCCCTGTATACATTTTAAAGATTGTCGGTGGGAGGAACAAGAATAAATTATTCTTTTATATATATGTTTTTGTGGGAATTGATAGATTTTATGGGATGAGACCATTCTGAATTAATTTTCTACAGGAAAAAGATTTTACAGCATTGTAACTACTTCCTGATTCTAGTAGCAGATTTTCAACATTCATCCCTATTTCTTTATTTGACTCCATGTGTTGCAGGGCGTTTCCTAACTGCAGCAGTACATCTGGCACAGGGCTTTTAGCACTATTGACTTTATTCTCCCAAATAACCACTGGGAAACTCCAGAGGACTGTGGGAGAACTAGAGCTGGCCTAATGTTGAGTACCTTTGGACATACCCTGTTTGGCTCTGGCACATCTGGCTACTGCATTCCCACGAGGTAGATGTTCCCTCAGCCTGTGCTCTGGGCCAGTGAGACTCGAGTTGCGTAATCCAAAAGCTGCGTGAAGCTGTTACTGCATAATCAACCCCTAAATAATAAATTTTGCCTCTCAGAAGGCAAAACACACGGAGTTCTGTGCTGTGCATCCACGGCTGCACAGTTTATTTGGCTTGAAGCATGAGGTGAGCAATGTTTTTTGATCAAGTGCTGTGTATCCTAAAGACATCCTGTTGTTTATATGGTGTTTTTCCCTGCATGGTCTCTAGGAATGAGCAGAAAATTTGGAATAAGGTAGATCTGTATTCTTCTATACCTTGTAATCCATGTCACTGTCCTGAGATAGTTAAGTATAAAGGGCATTTTTGCATATGCTTGAAGAACGGCATCTCTCTTTGGTCAATTAGTATGCTTAAAAAATGGCTTTCTGCCTCCTACACTCTTTCCAGTGATGCATCGTGGGGGTGTCTTGGCCACAAATTAACAATCCAGGACAAAGATCTGTGCTTTCCCCTGACTGGGGCAACCTTTGTTAAATTCTGAGGGAGCTGGGAAATACCACTTTTGAACTCTGCTCATATAATCATTCAATTCTGCAAATTCCTGAGCTTCCTTTCAAATCCCATTTAGTTCAGTGTTGAAGTGAAGAAGCTTTTGCTTTTCAGTGGTGTCAGATAGTAAATTCAAAATCCCAAACAATGCTCTACCAATTTTACATCCTAACCGGGAAAAAAATAGCCCTGCATAACCACTCATCTGTGCACTGTGGCTGCTTCTGTGACAGCTCCCCAGCTAAAGCCCATGAATATATACATGTTTGCAAGGATTTTTACCTGACATAATAGGAATTGTGAGAATAGCCAAAACAGAGGCTTCTGCAGTGACTCAACAGATAGAGGGGGAAAGTGAAGAGCTCTGGGCAGTTTTTACAGAGTAAGGGCTGCTTTGTCATATTGCCAGGTTTGAGGTTCTATGAAGTAATGAGAAATTGCTGTGGCCCAGGACATGATGTTCTTTCAGAGACTGCTTGTTGCCATCCCTTTAGTCTTTGGAGGAAGAGTCTTCATGAACACAGTTCTGCAAACACAGATTGGGAGAAAAAAATAAAGACAACAAAAAATGAACAAAGAAAGGAAAACCAACAAAAAATTAGGGGGTTTTTTAATCCCTTAAATAAACCTCTTACAAAGAAGATACTGATTCTTTTTGTTGGAAACTGGCTACTGAAGACTCTATCAAAGCCATTGGTCAGTGTTGGAAGGAGATGGGGGTTGCTTTGGTCCTGGTGATCTCTTGGCGCCTGCATAAAGGCAGGACAGAGAAACATTGGAGGCATTCTGGGGACAGATTAAGGTAGATCACAACCTGATTTTGTTTTTCCTTGCTATAATCTCTTTTAAGAGAGATTACTTAAAATTTCCACTGCTTTAATTTGTGCTGGGGTCAGTGAGCGAAGAGGCCCTGACAGAAAGCAAAATTTATCCGAAGTTGTGTGTCCAAGTTTTAGCAACTATGAGTTAAGCAAGCTGGTCTAATTGGGGTATGGAGATGTTTATCTCCTTTCTCTAACCTTGCCTAGCAGGGAAAAGATATTTTTAGTTTGTTTTTCCGTATTCTAACGTTTCTCAGTCCAGAACAATTTAGCCTTACACAGACTGGGTTCTTTGTGATTAACATATTGTGTCAGTTTCTAAATCCATATTTTCTCTTTAATTCCTGAATCTCTTATTTTCCCATATTAAGGCTTGTCAGAGTTGAATGTTTTAATTATCAAGTCAAGCCTAAAGACTCTGGAGGAGATTACAATTAAATGTCTCTATTAGGTGGGTTGCTGCAAGTGGTAATTCTTCCTTCATATTATTTTGGTAACTTGACTATAGAGAAAAAACTGCTCTAAACTCTCTAGAAAATCCTTCTCAATATATAGCTGCAATAGTGATGTATAAATACCGTGCTGGGAAAGGCAGTATGAGAACCTGTGCAGGATAAAGCAACCTCAGGTTTCCAACCCACACCCCCCGTCGCTGAGTGATAGGGAGAGGTGAAGCTTCAGGGAGCAGGAGGCCGCTTCTCTCACATCCAACTCCCTTAAATTCCGTACAAGCCCATTTTCCCAAATGGCTCTGATAATACTCACAGCTCTCTAAGGCAACTGAACGTGCTCATCTTTTAGTGCTGCAGAAGTGCAGGATTTTGGGCTGGTTGTCTTGAGTTTCACCAGTGCTCACATAGCACAATAAACCCTAAATAAATTTTAAAAAAGAAGTCTACTCTTTTGGCAGTTTTATGCTATTTTCTACTGTGGTCATTTAAATTGACCAGACTTCATTGATAGGATTCATTTAAATGTATCTTCCTTAAATAGATTAGATTCATGTTTACCCACTCAGTGTCTCTAGAACCTAATTAGACCTGCTGCCTGATAATGCAGCTCCTCATATTTCCATGTCAGTTGTTACAAGAACACAAAAAAAACCTAGGAAGGGACTGGGAGGATGGTGTGTGGGGGTGAGTCACACATGTCTAAAATATCTTGGCCACGGTATCCACAAACAACAATATTTTGGGATTTTGTTATGGCAATTTCTAGCATACTAAAATAATTTTAATACAGATTTATGTTTCATTCTGGTTTTGGTGTTTTGTGGGATTTTTGTTTCTTTAAAGGGATGGAAATAACACGTTGGTTTTCATTATGCAGCAAGGGTTAATGCTGAAGAAGTGCAGCTTCTTGCAGAGAGTTTGGTCCCTATGCTTTTCTGATTTGCCCACATATGCCTTATTCAGAAAGATGAAGTAATGTTTAGAATGTCACTGATTTTTCTCCTTCCTGTTTACGAACTTCTGCAGTGTTGAAGACAACGTTTTTATTTAGGCACCCAGGTAAGTACTGCCAATAATTAGAAGTCTGACTATGTAACACTCCCGCTGCTGGCTGCTCATTATTCCAAAAAACTCAGAAAAACAATGTTTTTCTAGGGATTGTGTTTAAATATATGTGCTGAAGTCTTACTGAATTAAATAAGACTGAATCTTATTAGCATCTTGAAAAATGCAGTTCTGTGCCTGTTTTAGGCTGGAAGATGTAGGCCTGTCAGCTGTATTTTACACAGTAAATGACCATCTTATTTAGAACATCAGTTCTCTAGGTCATCCCAAACTTTATGGTTTTTGTGGTGTTTGTTATTTTGTGGCTGAAATTTTTTTGGGGGCATGGGGAGTGTATTTTTAATTCTTATTACAGCATTGTATTCGATTTATAAAAAGTATTTGTTGATGAAACATATCACCAGTAATGACTTGCTCGGGCACATTACCCCAAAAGGAGGGAGCACTAGATGCTGTTAAAATAAAAGCATAACCTGGGGCTTTTTCTTTTCATATGTGTGGAAGGAGCCAGCACTGAGTGACAGAAGACAATGTCCTTATTAATAAGCTTCTACATTAAAATTACAGCAGGAGCACAGGGAGGAAGAAGCAGCAGTGAGTCGACTGTGACTTGTGTACTTTGCGTTACTGTGTCAGTAATGATGGATGGAGCAAACAATAAAATTTGACCTGTCAGGTTATGCTTCTGAGGCTATAAGCCTTAAGGCATTTGTAATTGGCTTCAGCCAGTATGTTAATGTAGGTTGTTTGGAAAATTAGATTATTTGAATGATACAGGCTGGTTTGCATTTTTAGTATTCAAAAGAAAAGACTAGAAACTCAAAGGAACTGAAGTCATAAGGCTTGTTCTTTGTAAGCTGCCTGTTGTCCCTGTATAATAGAGCAGGCAGAGGAGTAGTTTTCAGATAAGCTGTTCACAGTGTGTAGAATATGAGTTATTTTAAATGATTTTGTGGGGCATAATTCTTAAACAGTGTGTGGGAGGTGCAATGCACATAGTTTCCATTACACACATAAATCTCATTATTATCTTCTTTATATTCTACATCATGCTCAAATGTGCCCCTGTGGTATAACAGGACTAGAAAACACTTCTTGGGGTTGACATTACTCAGTGATTTGTCAGTGTGGCATGAAGTGCTTAAGTGAACACATTGCTCATATCTGAAAAAATCTGTGCAGTGTAGATGCACAACTAAAGTGGGTTTTAAATAGCTGTGCACAAAGTAATTCTATCATATTAAATATGTTCCGTTGGTGTTAGAAAGAGATCACATTGATATTATACACATAATATTGAGGAGATATTGTGATAGTTGTTGCAAGTAGCATGTGCATATTTTCCAGTGAAAGCATTTTATAGCATTATGTCAGTCTGAGCTCCCAGAGCTTTCATCAAAATCAGTGTTCTGAACTTTCACTGAATCTAAGGCAAAATTTAGAGAGAAATGTCTCTTCACCCTCGAAATATTTGTACCCTGGGCTGGAAATCAGCTGAGAACCTGCCCAGTGATAACTTGCATGTTGACAGTTCTTCCTGAGGAGATAGGCAGTGGGTTTGGGGGGTTGGGGTGGTGGGGTGTTTGGTTTTTTGCTTTGGTTTTGTTTTGTTGTTTGGGGTTTTGTTAAACTGAAGTGGTGGAGGTGGGACAGAGTGGTCCAAATTATCAGAACATGGAGTCATCCAGATTACCTTTTTGTCAGTACTACAAGGATTGGGCCATTTCTAGAGGGTTTCGTCTTTTCCCTTCAAGGGCTATTCAAATCCTCTTCTCCATTTTCCCCTCCCTGCACCTCCATATACTCTGCTTTAAAGTGTTTACTCCTTCCAAGGAAAGGAAATGGCAGGAGGGAATTTTTGTTGTGGAGAGGACCTGGGAGCATTGCAGAGGATGTTGAAGGTGGTTTTGGACTGATGGTCTTAGGAGAGGATCTGTGGGAAGAAAAAAAACAATGCTGAGAATATTATAGTGGAAGGGAAAGACATAGGGAATATGAATTCATAGAAAAATTGGACTCCATTTTACTATTTGCCGAAAAACTTAAACAAACTGGGCCTGTGCCCAGTCACTGGCAATTAGATGATTCAAGTGGAATTTTTTGACTCATTGAGGGTTTTCTTCCCAGATGTAATACTACACAAAACAGAAATAGAGACCTCAACTAGTTGCATTCCCTTCATCCAGGATATTTTCATCATAAATAGAGGAGAGCAGAGAAGAGAATTTAAAATACATGTAGTCATACTTTTTAATTTTTGTTTCCACATGCTTTGGACAGTTCTCCAGTGATTTTTACTCTTACTTTACCCATTTTAATGTGTTACAGATAGAAATAAGTATGTAAGGAGAAAGAATGTTGTATTTTAAATGCGATCCTTCTAGTTTGCTGTAATGTAATCCTAGTAAAAGCAGTTTCTGCTGCAAATATACCTTTCTATTTTTTCCTAGGAGAAAAAGGTATGTGATTTGTTACATGTATTTGAGAGTGGCAGATATTTTCTTACTAATGCAAGTTATGCCTTCATTGTTGTTACCTGTTCAAACTGAGAAAAGAATGTGAAGTGAGTAGTTTTGGGTCTAGCTGGCTGTACTCACTTTTTCTTGCAGGAGATCTTGATGAAAAGGTAGGGAAATAAAGGAGAGATGGAAGTTTCCTAGTTTAGGTTTCCGCAGTGCTGCTTGTGAGATCTCAGTATGAATTTCTGCAGCTGGATAGAGCAGATATATCAAAAGAGTTATGGTAACCTGCATTGTCAGGTAAAAAACCCCAAGTTTTTAAAAATGAGTGAGATGCGGGAAAGAGAGGACCAAAATGTCTTTTAAAGGAAAGTTTCTTTAAGTAGCACAGGCAGGGTAAAGAGCCTTTAGAAAGTTCAGCAGTTGAATGGGGATGGTGGTGGCTTTCTTCAGTGAGTGATGTAGACACAGCCCTGTGTTCATCTGTATTGCATGACGAGTATGAGCTTTAAAATGTAAGACATTATTAACAGAATAGCAGAGGCTTTCAGAGTGGAGATGGCAATGTTATTCAAGCTGTCTCCTCCAATTCCTGTGTAGGATAGAAAAGACAGGAAAACCTCGTAGGATGCAGCTCTAATCTGGGTTTCTGCCCAGCCTGGCAGAGTTAACCCTGCAAATAGTTCTCATGTCCTGGGGCAGTACATGGCAGCAGCACACAAATTCTCCCTGCTGGATTGTCTCTCCTGCAAATTGTATCCACCCCTGCCTGAGCTCTTGGGGGTGAACTGAAACTGCTGATGGGGCTCAGTCAGCAGGGGAATATTTTTGTCCTATTCGTACATGTCTGTCTGCAGCTGTGCACCACATGGTTCTTGAAAATTGGCCTGCAGTCTTAATATTATGTGTTGAGACACAGAATTCCTTTTCATGCAGACATATAATCACATCATGTAATGCATCTTGTCTGCCACCATGTGCTATTTGGCTTTAGGTGAATGTTTGGTGTTTATTTTTCTCTTATACATGGGCTAACTGAAGTGTTAGGTTAGTCCCAGCTAACTGGAGAGCTGGAATCTGGGCTATTTGTAGTAAGTCGGTAGCTGTCCTTCTACCACATGTGGTAAGGCACATCTTTCTCACACCTCCCTGGCTTAGAGTGACACAGCATAATGTCTGTAAGCACCTGGTTTGGCTGTAAATGTGCCGGAGTAGCTCTCTCTCTCCATCAAGCTTAAGGTAGAGATCAGATCTGAAGACTTGAAGCCCATAGATGGATTTCCAGTAGCAGATCCAAACAAAATGCCCTTGAAGCACCCCCCTGTGGAGTGTGGGATGCTCTCCCCTCACATTTCAGCTCCCTTTGGAGGCTGGGGCAACACTCAGCACCTTGAATTTGGGCAGGTGCAGGTGCCAAGTGCTTTGCTGTGAGGGGATATCCGAGGGTGGAGGAGATCTTTACATATTTATAGCCAACGGTAGCACGTGAGAGTGGGAGGACCCTCCAGTGAAATAAATAGAAAAAGAAAATGTTAAAACTGTCTGTATCCCAACATATTTTAAACCTCAAATAAGTGTACAATCACTTATTTAGCCTCTCAAACCAATGCTGTCCTCAAACCTGTAGTCATGTTTTGATATAAGGTGTACTGTACTTCCACCTTTTTGGTAAGATTCAGTGCATAAATAACTTGCAAGACTTCTTGACCCAGGTCATAATCAACAGCCAGTTCTTGGGTTTTGTGGGCCACTTTCTGATTTTGACCTAACTCTAACAGACTTGTAAATGGAAGGTCACAAATAAAAGTGGCATGAATTGTTATTATGTCTTTTAGCTGCGTCTCTAAAAGTAACAAATCCAATTAATCAATGGGATTAATTATCTTTGGAAATGACATCATTACCAGGCAAAAGCAAGACCAGGACTATCTACACATTTCAAGCAGAATATCTAAAGATGTAAAATTGAAATCTGCAGAAAGTACAAAATAATTAATTTCATTCACAGGGGTTCTTACTGGGGACTGCGGATGCACTGTTTGAAAAAACCTGTCTTATTAAATACCAATTAGATTAGATAAAATTTTAAAAGCCTCCTATAGATAAAGTCTTCAACTTGTTAATGGACTTTTTTCCTCTTAACTTCAGAATTTCAAGTATTTTCAAGACTCTCTTGCCTTTCATGCCAGTGAAAAGCTGCTTGCTAGAAATTCCAGTTCTAAAGTCTCTGTGTTTAACATTCTCGAGAGAGATATGTCACAGGCATGTGCCGCCCAGGGGGTGATTGCTGCAACAAACAGTGTGAAGTTTGAAGACTGAAGACATTTACAGATCAGACGTAGCCAATTTAGATTGCAGGCAGACTGAAACGAAAGGCTCTTTCAGCTGCTGTGCTGCACTAGGCTGGGGTATGGTCTGGTTTGAGCTGAGCACCAAACCTGGGACCATCTGATGCACATCACGAGCAATTCCTGCTGAAGTTGGTATCAAAAGTTTTTCAGTTCAAAAAAATAAATAAACAGTAGAAAATAACCAGTCAGAGCTTCTGCAAGGGGATAGAAGAGGAATGCTAGCCTGTATGGAGACCTCCATTTTCAAATCTGAAATCTGTCATCATAAAGCCTATATAGAAGGGTTAGTGCCAGAAGCATGTTTTATTACTTAAATCTATCTTGCACAAGCAACACTGAGCAAGGAAAACCCTTTTGAGTTATATAACTCTTTGATGGCGTGCCTTAAGGTCTTTCTTTTTAAGCCAGTAAATTCTAGAGCAGTAATTTAAAGACTGCACTTTTCCTTAAATCTAAAAGCATGTTCTAAATCCTGTTGTACTTAGTTTGAACACTCATCTGATGGGCCTGAGCCCATATTTCCAGAGTGAGTGACATCACCTGCAGGCACTCAGACTTGCATTTTGACACACATTTGGCCTTCTGTGAGGCACCTCTCCCAGGTGATGGCACTGGGAGGTGAAGCATGTCACCAGCCAGATATGAAATGGGGTAAACAGGAAGCAGAGTGAAGACTTGGGCTCCTGCAGGAGGCAGCACCATGTGTGGTGGCCGGAGTGTGTCAGCCCTTACACCTTCAGGCAGAGCACATTCAATGTTTTCACCTGCTGGAAGTTGTCAGTGTGACTAATCCAACAGACTTTAACCAGTTACTCTTGCCAGACCCTGGAATTCCCAATTCATCTGTGCATCAGAGCTGGAGTGGGACTCTGGACCCATCCACAAGGGAAGGCACAAGCAACCTTTTAGGGTTTTGACGTGCACGTTTTTATGGTTTTGATGGGATATCAGTGCTTTTGCTAAAGCTGTTGTGTAGATGCTGATGCTTAGCAAAGGAGTCAGGTGGGGACACTTCAGTCTTCAGAGATGTTTGTGTACTTTCTTTTCAGCAGTAATTTTACTTATAGGAGCTGCTGAATCCAGTCTTGCAGCTCTAAGTGTTCCTAGTGATGCCAAAAGATACGGGCTGCAGGCTGAGGGCAGTTAACGGTTATGTTTTCACTTAGCTGTTTCTCCGGACCATATAGCGTCTATGAAAATAAAAAGAAGCTGTTCCTTGGGAAATGAAAATAGGAAATAAGGCAGGTAAAGATTAATTCAGAGGATATTTATGGCCCAAGAATGTTGTGAGGTCATGTGGTCATACACAGAGATAGCTTTTGCTGTCAAATACAATGAAATATTAGATAAATACTAGATTGATGGAATGAGTACTATATAAATTGATGGCTGCAGCTAGAGGTTAGGATTAAGAACAAATACCTGAATATAATCTGCAGTAAACAGCTTCCATCTGGCTAGGAGCTCACAGGATCAAAAAATATAATAACAGGACATGTTCTCTTGCCGTTACTCAATTAGCTCCGTGCAATTAGCAGGAAAGGCAGTCAGGATTTTTGGGGCACAAAGGCCATTGGTTGGAGCCATAAACTGAGACTCCAGAAGTGCCCGATGCACCACTATGAAGGTAATGCTGTGATCCCGGGGGTATTTGCCTTAGATTTGCTCATTGATGGTGACATATAGGTTGATAAGAAGTTTGTTAGGTTTTTAGTCAGCTTTGTCAGATCACTGCAATGATAAAGTATGAATAATACATGGATGAAGATGAGGCAATAGCTGTAATTCAGGAGTGAAGGGTGAAAAACTCTTATAGATTTACAGGTGAGTGTGAATCATATTTCTGCTGCGGTGATAAATTTGGTATTATTATCTAAATTTCAGCTCATTCTGTTTGTTGATTCCATTAAAACAGTTTTCAGACCTAAATCATAACTGCAAAATAGTAGGAGTTCATTTTGAGCATCACCTAGGCTGATCTATGACTAAAGAAGAGTGATTGTATCGGTTGGAAAAGTCATGTGAGAAGAATTCTTCATATACATCTGTGTGGAACAACCCCACAGGCTGATGCAAGAGAGTATTCGAATGATGGTCACCATCAGTTTCCTGCTATTTCAACCTTAAATCTCATTCATTCTGGTTTCCTATTCATTTAACTTAGAGCATTGCTTTTCTGTAAGTAAACAATTTCTGTAAAGTTGGGGGTTTTTCTTCTCCTTATAACTAATCAAAAAATTTACTCTAAATCTAGTTTTTGACATTGTTTCCATTTTCTTTAACAGGAAGCCTTTTTAATTAGTGTTTTTCTTTTGATGTACTGTCATAAACTTTTCCATGTCGTCTGTGTAAGTGAGCCCACAGCACAGAATGTGAAAGCTTGGATTAAGTCTGGTGACTTTCAAAGCACTGAAGCTTATAAACTTCTGTAAAATGACTTAGAAGAAAGCTTTCTTCATTACCCATGGTCATCTCCACATTGATGTGATTAGTGAAACCCAGTTCATCAGTATCTAAACTGTCACCATCTAATTCTTCTTCAGAGAAGACACTCTGCAACTTCAGCATTATGTCTCACAGTCTACCAGTAAATTGAGTGACCCACTTAGAGCTACCTTTGGAAGAGAATCAGAGATGTAAGCTGACACTGGAACCCCAGTATTTTCTTCCCTTGGGCAAAAATTCTCGAGACTAAGCATGCACTGTGCTTTAAGGGTGGCAGATCACTCTGTGGGATTTATTGCTTTGTTAATATGCTCAAGACATCATCTGTCACTGTAGGAGCTGGGAGCACTGTCTGGAGTTTTCTGTTCGCTGTTCTTCTCTGGCTCCCTTATTTTACAACTTTAGCTTTGGGCTGTATCCTAGGTTTGGGAGAGAATCAGTTGCCACCCAAAGTCTGATATGCTCCGAGCCCTGTGTTTCCTCTGTATCAACAGTCATTTCCCTGCTCCTGCTCAGCTCCAGGATGCCACTTCTAGAAATTTAAAAAGCTAATCCTTTGACGTCACAGGCTCTTCTGGATGCTTGGCTTAAGTTTGCTTGCTTAGTGACTTTAGTTTCACCTCTGCTTGCATGATTTTGGGAAGATGAAGAGAAAGGAAAGGTCCTTTGCTATTCCTTTCTCCCTCTAATCAGCTGGTCCTCTTGATTTTGGGTTTTCTTTTCTCTCCTTATTTTGAACAGAGCTCTGTATCTGTAAATGGAGTCTGCCCAGGCACTGCCGCAGACTCTTCAGAGCTGCACTAAACAACCAGCTACTTCCCTTAGTGTTAAATTAACTTCAAAAAATTGTCACCACTTCTACCCCCACCTCTATTTCCATTTCATTTCAGGGCACAAGACACTTGGCCATGATATCAATACATTTTTTAATACAGGTTTTATATTTAATAGCCAAACGCTTCCTTCTTACTGAGCATCATCTTCATTTTGGGAGCAGGGTGGAGACTGTGGGATGAGCCGAGCAGCCCTGCATCATTACACAGAGGATAGGCTGTGGATATAAAAAGCAACAATGAATGCAGGGAAAGCATTTTCCTAAGCATATCCAGGAGGCTAGGAAGGAAAGGCAGTTTTATAATTCATGTTGGGTGCCCTTGCCGCTGATCGTGAATTTAGTCTTGATCTTGGCAAATCAGTCACACTTAAAGAGTGACAAGGAAATGTAGCGCTGGTGACAGCCTGTATTGTGAATATTTTTAAGGTCTTGGCTAAAGCACAGTTCTAGCCCAAAATATAGGCTCAAGGCCTTGCTAGAGCAGCACTCTTGTCAGGGGCAATTGTGACAATCTAATCTTTGTTAAATTAAATGGTTTTTTCTATCGAAGGAGTTGTGCAAATCCGTCATATCCCCTCAGTTTCCAGCCATCAGCCTGTGCATTGCTCAGGGATGGATTTCCTTGGTGAACCCATGCACAAGGCTGCAGTTGCCTTCTGCACGCTGCTGTCGTCCTTCGGCATCACTCTGACAGCACACTTCACCCATTCTCATCTCATTTTTAAACCAAATGATCCTGATCATGTCTCCTTCTCAGCACCTTGGTGAGGGGAGCCCTCCCTGCTGAGATGAGACAGCGACAGAGCAGGAGAACGTGTAAGGGCGATGAGGCTTTCACCCATCTGGCTGTCCAAGCTGTCGGAATGAGAAGGGACTGATGCCTTCTGGGGACTGGGGGCCAATTCTCACTGACTTGTTAAATGCCTCCCCATGGAAGTGAGAGCTCAGAGCCCCTACCAGGCTCTCCAGGGCAAAGGAGTGGATGCTGCAAAGAGGAACTCTACAGTCATTAAGTGATTGATTTAAAGCAACACAGCAACTCTTAATTTCAGATATTCTTGTCATAGCACCTTCAGCCAGTGTAGCAAATACTGGCAATTAAAATATTTACATTATTTTCAACATTTTAATAGAATTAATTCTTCAGTATGTGTATATATGTATCCTATTGATTGAGAACAGCTGAAATAGGTCAATTTATGCTTCTATCTTCAGCAATGTTCACCTATCAAAATACTCAGTCTCCATAATGTTCCAGAGAAAAATATCACTGCTAAAATGACATGTGAAGCTTCAAATGCTGAAGTTGGCCCTTCTGGCACTAGTGCCAAGCAGAGACAAGGAGTGCTATGAGAGAATGAGTCTGAAGTTTGGGAATCATGTAGAAACCCAGCCTGATAATTTAGCGTCTGTTTCAGGCATTGAATGTCTGCAGGCTGAGCAGATCAAACCTTATTTGGGCTCTTGTTATCAAGTCACTGGGGGCATTAATTCCGTGGCAACTGAACCTCAATCAGTTATCAGCTGGACTGGCCTCACTTTCATTGGTTCTTTGGGGAGTTGAGCCCTGTCCAAACCCAGATGAGAAAGGCAAGTCTGTAGTGTCTGTCCAAGGCACTTTGCAGAGCTTGGCCAGTGCTGCCTTTAGGACCCAATTTTCCAGCCTCTCCTCTGAGCAGGCGCTAACACTGAGCTTGGAGTTTCAATTGTAAAAGCAGGACTTGGGCAAAGATGCCTCGAGTCCTTACATTTCAAAGTGGCATCCTTTGGACAATTCGGGTACTGTGGCAGAAGCCACACACAGATTTTCTTCTACTGCAAGAAGTAATTTTGAGGCTCAGTATAGAAGAGTGCAAGAAACTGGTTCCAAATAAAAAGCAGTCATCTTTGACTTTTAATTTGGTGAGGCTTCAGTAGGAATTTAAAACACTATTACAGTCTGCAGGAAGGGTGATGAATTGTCATTTAGAAATGTAATTTCTGAGTTCTATTTGAGGACATTCAGGAATGCTGCAGACCTGTGAGGGGGAAAAAAGGGAAGGTTTTGTCTGGAACATCACAAGCAGCTGCGACCAGCTTTGAGCTCAGCCATTTGGAACAAATGGAACATTCACATAAATGAGGGATAAGTGCACGTACCAATAAATGAGTACCTAACTGGTCAACAAGATGTACAGTACTAGACATGAGAGCTTTGCTGTGTTATTCTAGGAAATAGCTCTTTCAAAGGGAGTTTAAATAAATCTCTTGCTGATGAAAGCAGTTCATATATCAGTGGTGTATAACTGGCTGTTTGATACTATGTAAAAAATACTCATTTATTATCTAGCTAGATCTTTTGGTTCTTGAACTACTTATATTTTAGGAAAAAAATCTTAGTCTAATGGGCTGAATCCCCTTCAAAAGGGTAAATGCACTCTCCAAATGTTTTTCATGGACTTCTGAAGCACGCAAATATGACTTCAAACTGCAGATTGACTTAGCCTTCTATGGGGGTAGACTTTAGCAGCAACATCCTTGTATCCTTTTTCGCTCAGTCCTGTAATATTACACAGAAGCAGGAATAGATGGCATTTTCCAGTGCCAAAGGGTCTGCTAATATTTATGAGGTCATTGTACTTGTCATGGCAGGAAAATATTTTTAATCTTCTGGAGCCTTAGAGTTCTTTGGGAGATAACATCTAAGTTTTGCTAATAAGCTTCACTCATGCCTGATGAATTTATACTGGCAAATAAGAAGATTTATGCCACAAACTTCATCTGCCCAGTGGCCATCTGGAGACTAAGAATATATTAGCCCTAATATTTAGTAATTTTGCTAATGTCCAGACTATGACCCACACTGCAGTTCTACTTTATGGTTTTCTTAAAGTAAAATTGTTGGGTTTTAAGTTGATATGTTAAATGGAGAAAAACTGAGGCGTTTTGACCAGTTTGTGTGCCTCATTATGTGCAACTGTTAGCAGAAAGGAGGGGGAAAACTGTTTTACTTTTCTAAAACTCCTGTAGCAATTCAGCTGTAAGGCTTAGGGGCTGTTTTCACAGAATTTGTGGCTCGTGGGCTTTTCCAATTTGAAATCATTTGATTCCAACCACTCCTTTTGCTAGGAGACAACAGTTTTATTACCAGTTCTAGTGCCACTCAGTGCCAGGCTGAGTTAATGCAGGTACAAGCGTGAGACTTGCCAAGAACCCGTTTAGTGGTCTGAAAACCATGGGTTTGTGTAGAATGTTGCCATGCTTGTTGATTTATGTTTAAAACAAGCAGTGGCTTCTGACAGGGCGTCTGTGGGCATCTGCCATAAGGTCTATGCACTACTTTGCTTGGTCAAGAGAGATATATAAGAAAAGCAAAGCTGCTTTACGGGGCTTAAAGTCATGATATAGTGCACTGAATTTTCAGCAGCTGGGAAATAAACAAAAGTCTGAAAAGAAACCCTGTATTTGAGTGCAGGTTTAGTAGTCTTATCTGGTTAATTGGGTGTTGTCATCTCTCTGGATTTAAATAGCATCGCTCCCTTTGTACAACCCATTCTATTTCGTGCTGGTGCAGAGCATTTGATATTTCGTGCTGCAGGATTGGCTGCACTTGAGCAGTACTGTGTATTTATACCTTTATAAATACATAGGGCTTTGACGCCTTTGTGGATGAAAGGAGTCATATAAATGGTAATTTTATTGCATAATTGTCTTACTGAATATTTTTCAAAAGAATTTTTAGGAGGATAGATGTAGTACATCAGGCAATTAATCATACTAGTCAATTAAACTTCTTTGGGATTTTTTTAAGGATTAACAAGTATTTTCTGGTGTTTACAGAACATGCAATATTTCTCTCACAAAACCTACTTGAATATAAATGTTTATTCCTTGCCTTGTATTGCATCAAGATTGCACCTTCTCATTAGAAATGCACACAAAGTTATAAACTTTTTTGAGAAATTTACTGCCCTGGCCTATGGTAAGACTAGCATGTTAATTGGAAAGGGTTTTATTTAGGAGATATGTATGCCATAGAATATCATATTAGAATAACAAAAATGCTCCAGTTTTGGAGGGGGTTCTTGAAGTCTTTAGATTTCTTCAAAGTCCATGACCTTTTCTTCTGCTCCCTTAGGGACGGATGCCAAAGCTATTCAGACAGTCTCACTTTTGAACCCACTGGAGTAGCAAAGCTGAAATAAAACATGTTGTAAACTGGAATTCTGTGTTTCTTATTATGCACTTCATTAAACTAGAGGTTTGGTTTCTTTTTTTTACATGACCATTTGTCATCTCCATGTCAGATTTCTTGAAAAACATGTTGAATTAACAGGACATGTTTAATGCAGTCTTGACAGAAAGGTTAATGAGAATTCAGAAGACAGCAAGAAGGAAAATAATACATAGATGAAAACTACATGGAACCAGAGTAAGTTGTAATTTGGCTTGTCTTAAACAGTGGTATTTACTTATTCTGCAGTGAATGAAATTAAAAATGCTTTGAGCAATTCCCTCCTTTGGTAATACCCAGTATTCTCTGTCAGTTTATCATGCAGAAGGCCTAGAAGGTGGGTGCCCACTGGTTGAATTATTTTGCCAAAAAATGTTTGAGATAGGTCTTTCAGCCTGCATGCTTGGAAGGCAAAAGGATTTGTGCATCTGCCTATATAAGACTGCATAGGATCAAGGTCTCATGGCTGAGAATGGCAGAAGGAAAAGTAGAAATGAAGGCCAGTATCATCCTGGTGAGAGTGGGTGCTGGTTTGTGGCTGCTGCTTTCTCCCATCATTGCCCTTGTTTATCCAGCCCAGTTACTCAGAGGACTGAGAAGGGGCACAGGACAGGGAAGCATTTGGCTTCCTTGCACTTAACCCTGACACCTGCAGGATCTGCATTTTTATATGGCTTATGGAAAATTCCCAGAAGTTCCCATGCCTGCCTCTAAAGCTGCAACAGTTTTTACTGAAGGGGATGATCAAAGCATAAAGCAACACAGTTTGAGTAGCTCTGTGTCCTTGAGCTGCCTGTGGCTGGTGACCTGCCCTGTGCCACAAATGCTTTTGGGCAAGAACACGCCCTTCAAAAGGAAGTAAGCAGTAAGTGAGGATTGCAAATACAGTATTTGTTCTTTTTGAGAAAGCTACCAATCTTGATGATGGTAATCACAGGTCTGCTTTTCTAACTTGATTAGAATCGCAGTTGTGACTGCCAAATCAAACAAATTGGCATGTGATGGTCGGAACTTAAAAACCCATCAATTACATACACTCCTGCACTAAGGACAGCCTGATTGCTGCTGGTGTTAGTTCCGCTTGCCTGTTGTACATTTTGTGTGTAAAACCAGTATTATTTTTAAAATCCTTCTTTCTGCAGTCAAGGTCAAAACAGGAGAAAACTGTTGTTTACATGGTAAATCATCTGATACAGTTCAGGCATTGAAAGTTGTGTTCTTGACAGGAAGAGGAAACAAGGACATCTTAGAGTTTATGGCACCAACTTGCAGCTCATTATACAAGCTTAAATACAAATATCATTTGCAGTAATTTAGTTACCGTGTTCCAAGCTTGTTCCAAGCTCTATGCCTGCATTTAGTTCACCTGTAAAATTCCTTATTCCAGTATTCCAGTGATGCAATGTAATGGTTGTAAAAAAAGGGGGTTAGCTGCTTTTGGCTTGTAAGAGACACGTATTTCAGGATTTTTTCCCTTAATGCATGGGCTCGAGGAGGACCAGTGCCTGAGGTGCTTCAAAGTTGTGGTCTTAAATGGTCTGACCTTCCTGAGAGGTGCCAGCCTCTTAGCATAGGAGAAGAACTTTTATTTTTTTTTCAGTTTCAGAATTCATATTTTGAGCTTTTCCTAGCAAACAGCTTATTTGAGCCATTTGAAACATCAAAGGAGGTGTTTCTTGGCTTGGGTACATCTTTAATTTAAAGCAGATTTATTAAAGGCCAAAACAGGATAATACTGCAAAAGGATTAGCTGTGGTTACTTGATTTCTGAGCAAACAGGCTAATTCTGCTTTCTTTGTATGGGTCTCTTTCACAGCAAGTCCATTCAGTGAGCATTGAACTAGGCCTGGGGTTTGGTTTTTCCAAATTTTTTTTTTTAAATTTCATGTTGTTTCTATTGTGTTCTTTAGAAATCAGAAACATTGCTGAAAGCTTTAACTTCAAAGCTTAAGCCTGCTTACTCTCCCTTGGTTGCTATGCTCCAAAAGACATTCCTAAAGCTTCTTTGCTAGTAACTGTCAAATGTTTTGTTTCAGCGCTTCTTAGCATCGGAGCTTCAGTTTGGCTTTTGTTTTGATTACAAAATAAAAATTCTGAGAAGTCAATTAAAAAGCAGGCTGGCATTCTTAGGACTTCAATCTTGTTGCTAGTCTGAAAGCAACCAGAGCAGTGGTACTGCAGGATGCTGAGTATTTTATATTTGTACCTACGCTTCAGATTTGCTCTGTCTGTAAACAACAGACAAAAACTCTCTCTGAGACCTGAAAGTTTTCTGGATACTGTACATTTCATACATCAGTAACAAGGAGTGAACACTACTGAGGCTACATCATGGCCAGTGAAATCTGGGCGAACCTGTTATAAACTAGTTAATCTAATAGATGTAATGCACAGAATGGGATAACTATTCTAGAGAAAAGGATTGGCTTCCTGAAATCTGTTATCAGGGAATAAGGTGCTACTTGGGAACAGAAAAACTCAGACTGACTTTCACCTCTCACATGCAAAGACAAAGCTTGGTTAGAGAAAGATGACACATTTGAAAACCAAGCATGCATGCTGGAAAAATTGATGTTCCCAGTTTTGCAGAGAGACTTCAGGACTTGATGGTATGTTTGGCCTATGACTGGCAGCACAAGTGAACTCCTGAGTTTGCTGCTTACTGCACCACCAAGTTGTCAAACAAGCCAGGGTGCTATTCTGCTGTATCTCCATCCTTTTCCACCCACCATTTTCTAGAAAAAAAGTGCAGTGAGTTCTAAGAAATCATTGCTAGTGCAGGATGTACGAGCTCCAAAGCCAGAGTACAGCACTTGGTCTGACCCTTTCCTCTGTCTTTCCTGGAAGCTCCCCAGACCTTTGTCCACATGGATTATGAGATGTATTTCCAGGTACTTCCTCCTTCTCCCCAGTAATTTTATAACACAGGCCTTGGGTAGCACACAACTTTATGACCACAAAATCATAGAATGATTTGGGTTGTAAGGGAATTTAAAGAGCATCTTGTTCTAACTGCCCTTCCGTGGGTGGGGACACTTGTCACTGGACCAGGTTGCTCAGAGCCACATCCAACCTGGCCTTGAACAGGGATGGGCAAAACGACACTCCAGCTGTTAGTCAGTATTTGTGGCAAGGTTGCTAGAGAAGAAATGGGCAGCATAGAACAAATTCAAGACTAATTCACCGTGTTTCAAGAGGGGAAGCAGGTGTAGTAGCAACTTTTCTTTGACTTCGATTTGCAAACTTAGATACATCAGAGAGAGGGTTGAGCTTATCCTGATATTTTATCAGGACATGCCCTAACTTATCCTGGTATTCAGTCCGTACAGCCTTAAGTAGTCGGAATCCCATCCCCAGTCATATCCTGTGAGGCCTCAGACATCCCGAAAGTAACTGCAAAAATAGTACTAAATACTTTGCAATTACTGATTGATACAGAGAGTTGATTGAGAGATTTTTGGGATGCTAAGATACTGCCATCATACCAATTGCATAAGAGCCTGCAGGGAGCATGCCTACCCTTTATAGTGGTCACCAGCTGCTGCTTTTTGTCCAGGTATGGACAGATGGGTGTGGGAATAACTGTGTAGGTGGAGCACTGCCTCATCTGAAATCTAAATTGGTGTAGTCACTGGCGTAGCTAAATTGCTGTGTTTATAATGTGATTGACTGGGTGGAGACCCTGCGCTTGGGGATGGGAATGTCTGGTGTTGCCTTCCCTCTGCCATATGCAGGTGGTTGTTTAGCTGGTAACGGGAGCGTCAGAGTGTGCACAGAGCCACAGATCGTTACCTCTTGATTATGTTCACGTTATCTGATGTGTTGTCTCCATGAGAGAAATTAAATTGCCTTTAGTAATTTGAAGCAAGTAAAAATGACAAATCATCGTTCTCCTGTGATCAGTAAATGGCTGCAGAATGAGAATGAGAATGCATCTCAATTACATGGCAAGTACATTTCAAGCAGCATCGATCACTCCAAATCTCCAATTGTTTTTCTGTGATTTTCTGTACTTTTAATCTAAGATGGCTTTGGTCTATTAAAGGGGAAAAAAAATGTAGCTTCATTCCACTTCGACTAGTGCTATTAGCTATGAACTCTCAGCTCGTGATTATGAGGAGTTAGAATAGGGAATGATTTCATAGAAACAAAAGCAATACAATATAAATCTAGAAACGAAAGAAAACAAATGCAGTAAGAAAGTGATTTTTTAAGTCCATGTCTTGAGATATTGCAGAGTAGTGTACTGGAAAGCAAAAACTCCCATGTGCAACTAGAAAACGGTCATCATCAGTGACCTGTCATGCAAATCCTGCAGGGAGACAGCAGAGTAGGCATTTAGCAACAGGAAAAGCTTTTGTGACTGAATGTAGCAGATGGGGATGGGTGACTGTGCATCATCTCATTGGCACCTCAACTCCTGCATTTGTGCACAAGGAACTAGCTGGCGCAGCCCAGAGTGTGAGCATGACCTTGGTACTTAAAAATGGTCACCAAAATCAGAGTGCCGTCTCCTTTGCATGGTATGTAACAGGAGGATGGGAGGAGAGCAGGGTGGTTTGCAGCTTTAAGCCAGGCTGGTGCTTTGTGTTAAATCTCAGTGAGAAAAGAGGATGGGTGTCTTTATTTTGACTCAAAAATTCACAAGGACAGAAGTGCTTTGTCTTCATTTCCCATTTAACTCGTTGGTCTCGTTAGCCAGTGAAGAAGAAGTTGAAATCAGCATTGCGCAGATGTTTCAACTTATGAATTGACTCTCCTGTGTCAAGTTCCAGCTCTGTTTGGTCTGTACTTCTCCAGTAAGGACCCGAATTTCTTACAAGATGATAAATCAACTGAGATATGCCCACACACACCCCTTGACCTAGATGTTTCCAGAACTGGCATCGAAATTACTTATGAAAACAAGTTCAATTTCTTTATGATGCAGTAGATTTTGGTGCCTGGAACTATTTTCTTGCTTGTTCATAGAATGGGAACCATTTGTTTTCATTGTCCCATTGCATTAATAAATGGTCTCTTGAATGTCCTTCACCTCCACATCCACTGTTGTGACCTTGAATGCTGTATCATCTAGCTCATGTATTTAACTGCATTTTTTTAAATTTCCTGCTTCGCACTGAGCTGATTGCCACTTGTTTCTCGGGGCAATGTGTTTTGTATTGAAACAGAATTTTGTGCATCAGTGGTCTGTCCAGAAGTCCCCAAATTAGCTGATTCTGCTCTGTCTGTAAGGGCAGTTTGCAGCAATGCAAGTACATGATCATTTGCTTGGTTTGCAGCCCTGCCAGTCAAACACTGAAATGGTTCAACATGCCTACAAGCAGTCATCCTACTAACTCTTCAGCTCTCAGTCAGTTTGGAAAATGGTTCCTTTTTTTTTTTTAATGAAGTCTTTAACATTTACCTTATGAATTATTTATTTATTTGTTTATTTACTTATTTATTAACTCATGAACCTTGCTTAGAAGCAGAGCTGACCCTCTACAGAGCAATCAAGCTCTATGTTTTCTAAAATCACTCTTTGTCTTTAGCTGATGAAAAGAAGGAGCTTCTTTTGTTCTCCTCCTCCTGAGAAGTTGAAGCCTACTTTTAGAGAAGTGTGTACAGTTCTAATTATAATGCACAGCCACAAAATATGCAATTAATGCCATCCTGAATTGCATGATTGCTGCCAATTGCAACTCAGCTCATTCTTTTCTGAAGCCCAAGAACCAATTGTTCCTTCTCGGAAGATGAACATTCTGACTTTCCTGTTGCTCTGGAGATGGTACTTGGTTGTTTAAACTTGTGCTGTAATAGTGAAAAACATGTAACTTTCTGATTGTATATGGCTGGGATCTAACAAAAAAAGCAGCTAAAAATTTTGAAATTAAAAAAAAAAAGAATATTGTTACATTTTAAAATCTTAAAACTGGCAATCCTAACCTTAGGGACCCGAGCCATGTGCTTGGAGCACTTGCAGTTGCTGATGTGACCTCTTGACTTATCCTGATATTTAAAGATTGCTGGGGTCTCATGCTTTCCTTCTGTTCCCTGGTAATTTTACCCAGAGGGCAAAGTCCTGCAGCTCTCCCTCATTAGAGCTGCAGAATTGCAGAGGGCAGAGCTGTGCAGTGTGGAGCAATTTCTGGTCCTTGGAGCTTTGCTGTGTGAGACCTTTTGGTATTACTGCATTTGGTTGCATAAATCTGTTCAGCCTATTTAATATCAGTGGCTTGGAAGCTGGGTCTCTCTTCTTGACCCTCCACCTGGAAGCTGTTCTCTTCTTTTAGCAGATTATGAACCACCAGCCTGTCAACTAAGTGTGCAGTGAGAGACATTCTCAAGTATTTGTTGTTTACCTGAGATATAATAAGGTCCTTCATGTCACTCCTTGTGGAGAGGGGAACTTCTGAGCCCATCAGCTATAACATCTGCTTCAAAGCTAGAGCTAGCACACATTTTAAAAAGGCTTTAATATGTGTTTACACAATAGATTGGTTGTGTTAATTAGAGTTTATTCCACCACTGGTATGCATGCATAACTCCCATTAATATCAACACCATGTATTCTCATAAGGAGAACATAGCTCCCAATTAGAGCTCCAGGATTTTAAGATATCTATGTACAGCTTTTATTGCAAAGATTAAGTGCTGTGTTCTCGCCTGGTAGCTATTCTAATAGGAAAAAAATTGTAGGTTTTTATTATAATTTTTTTTTTCCCCCACAGCTTCCCTTTTATTTTTATTGCAATAGCACGAGCCAGTCCCGTCCTGGAGCAGTGCACGTGCAGGGCAGGAGGCCTGGCATTGGGGAGCTTCACCCTCTGAGCAGAAGGGTGCCCAGAGAAATGAGGTGACTCCACCAGCTACCAACAGTGATGGTCTGGCCATGGAATAGCCACCAATGCCAACAGGAAGCCTGCCCAAGTGGTCAGTCCTGGGGACAGGGCTTGGCCCATATTTTCAGTGCCCACCCTGAGGGGCTGTGTCCCAGGGCAGCCCTTCTCCTCCCCAGCACCCAGGACAGTGGGGCTCTGGTTTGCAGAGCAGCCAAGAGGCAGCAGAACCCATGGCAGGGAGGGGAAGTGCTAAGGGACCACACAACCCTGTCCACAAGCCCTGAATCTGAGACTCACCTCAAGACTTCATACTAGTGTCTGTGTTTTTAAAGAACATGAATTCATGTGGTTGACTGCTGTCTCTCGATCCTTATTTCAGGATTTCAGGTTTTACAGAGAAAATTGTAGAATTCCCATTAAAACTTAATGTATGTGTTCAGCAGGATGCAATGGGAGTGCACCATCTGACATTTCTTCAGAGATTTGTAGAAAAGATACTGAACTTTCTTTTGTTGTGGCAAGTTTTAAAAAAACCCACACTTGATCTGAGTGTGTTCCAAATACAGTAATTTTTTTTTCCATCTGATGAAAACTGGAAGCAGAGGCTTATAAAGAAAATAGTGATAAGAGTACCAGCTGAGGAAGCAACAGCAAGCACTGCTCTAAAGCTTGTAAACAAACAACCCCTCTCAAAGGGGTGTCTGAATTCCAATGGATTCTAATTATCTGCTAAGACAGATAGGTAGGAAACACTACTGATATCAAGAAACTCTGGACTAAAAATATATACATGCTATAATTTTAGGAAATTTCAGCTTCTGTCTGTGGCAGCTACTGGGTAAAAGATAAGGTAGAAAATAATGAGCTTTTGTTAGTTGTATGTGTAGTTTCGAAGAGACGTATTGTGAGTGAACAAAAGATGCACCATAAAACAAACACTGCACTGAAATCATTCTTGGTGAAAATGTAAAAAGCTGTAGGGTGCTAAAAATGCAGTGTCTTCCAGGCAAGAGCACTGTTCAACAACAGGTTTAGAGCCACTGCCATTAATATGATGTAATAGCTCAGGAGTTTAACACTTAATTAGCATACCATAAAATTTAACCTCTTGTTTCAGTGTTCACTCTTTCTCAAATGACACTTCATGTTTATCTTTGTCATGTATATTGTCTGCTAATTCCTACATACTCTCCTGTTTAATTCACATTAAATTAATGATAGAAGCAACAGGAGTTTGGAACCTGACACTTTCTCCTGTATTAGCATGACTACAAGAAATTTTCAATAATAGATTTTAGACTCATGAATCAATCAGGAATTGGTCTTTGATATCCTTGTGAGTTCCTTGCAGTTCAGGATACTCTATGATTGGATGCACTAAGACCAAACAGGGGTCTCAGGGAGCCTCCCCTGAGGGATCCCTGGGTGAAGAGTGTTCTCTCCTCACTCTGTTGCCTGGAGTTTGTTATGGAGGCTGTGAGATTACCCAGGATACTGTGAGTGCTCTGTCTGTCCTCCGTGTGCCTTATGAACAGGAGCAATGCTGGGCACACAGGATGTCCCAGGCCCCCTGGGGCACCTGCAATTACATCTCAATTACACCTGCTGTGCCACTGAAAGGTGCTGTCGGGGCTAGGATGCGCTGCTGTACCTGGCTGCATTTTAAGCAAATCCATGAGTTCCTTGTGTCAGGATGCAAAGCTCTTCATGGCATTAATGCACTGGGCTGTACTAAGCTGTCCATGAAAACATTCAGTAGTCAAATATACACCCTCGCAGAAAAGATCACAGTAATTTATTCGACAGGATTACTTACTTGCAGGTTAGATCAAAACCTGGCTGCCAGAATTGAAAGCCAGAATAAAGGCAGAGATACGCTGTTTTATTATATCATTAAAAGAAAATCTAGATTCTCCTGTAGCAGGGACTGGAGGCTGGAGACTAACAGACAAGAATAAAATAGCTAGGAATAAATTTTATGTAGCTATTTCCTTTCTCCTCAAATGTGAATGCTTATGCAAAACACATTGCTGTAGATTCACTGACAATAAAGAGGGAATCATTATACAAGTAGTGGATTCTCAGGGGAACACTTTAACCAAAACACACTCTGCAGTAATTTCCTACATCTTAGTTGAATAAATTAATTTATGAATTTTCCATGAATATGTTCAACCATTTCTCCCCTCATATATTTTATTGATCTCCATATACATTTAGCAACAAATAACAGAGCTGCTTTTCCATTTGCAGTAAAATAGTTTAGAGATGTTTATGTGGGCCTTGGGGTTCAGAGTAAACAAATGCAGTTCACACACCAGGGAGGCTGCAGAAAAATACAAAGCTTGCACGACCCAGGGAGCTCTACTAGAGCAGCTCAGCAGAGAGTCGAGGCATATCCAATCAAATCACTGGCAGAATGAGTCCCCTGAAATGAGAGGGACTGGCCCCAAACTGTGGGGCTGCTCCCACTGAGTCCTGTGCACAATCACTGTGAAAGCTTTGTGGCTCATATCTGCAAAATGTATAATGTCCCTTTGGTGTGAAAGACTGAGAATTTTTCCAGGTACTGTGTATCATTCTATTGTCCATGGTCTGGAGAAAGCCAGCAGGCTCCTTACAGACTGTAGATCCAGTGGCAGCATAATCCAAAAAATCATTATTGCTCCATCCTCTGTGGCCACTCTGCCTCTGAATATCACTTAGCAAGGCTTAGGGAAAGTCATTAAATCCAAAGTTGAGCAACTCATGTAGTTTATTACAGTGAGTAAGCACACCATCACATGTAAAGTAAGGTATCTCCATGTTTTCCTTTAGGGAAGGAATAGAGTTACATACAGTGGTTAGGTGTTGAAAAGCAATTAGTATTATCCTAACGTAATACTTAAAATTATGAAGTTCTTTAATCTTCATCCCCCAACACCAAACATCCCAAACAAGCATGGTGGGAGTATAATATGGCTAATCATGGGTGTAAACTTACTCACATGTGACTGTAGCATTGTGATTTTCAAGCTGGGCTCTCCTTCTTGCCCTCAGATAATACAACTCTTTTAAGCAGTTTCTTTTTTTGGTATATGTTTAGCTTTTTGGTTGTCATTTTTATCAATCATATGGAACACTGAGGAAAATCTTGCTTTGCTGTTTCTAGGTGTAAAGCTGTTTCTTTCTTAACTGCACGTAATAGCGGGCTTGAAATAGGCAGTACCATCTTAAAGGTTGGTATTTGAAGTATAATTGCTAATGCTTAGATACATAATTTACATTTATTATGCATAATAAAATATGTAAGTAATTGATGTTCTGTAAGGCATTAAATGATCAACTCCAGCTGCAGGAAGAAGATTTATGCCTGTGTTCTCAATAACACACTGACTATCAGAATATGCTGCAGAAAGTCATTGCCTTCAGGACTGCACTCAGTGTTCTCCTTTCTCCTGTTCTCCTTTCCTTCTGATGTGCTCTCTCTTGTCTTTGTGCTCTGTGCAAAGTGTATTTATGGAGCAAACAGTTGAAAACCAAGTACATATATTCCCTTCAGTCTTGCGAGAAATTGGTGTAAAATGCAAGCTAAGCTTGCACACGTTTGTGTGTGGCCGTGCATTTTCTGAATGAGAAGGGCAGGACATCACAGAGAGCATAGAATCACCCTGATGCATCGAAGTTGAGGATGGCGGGGAGATAATGTCAACAGAATGGGATGTAGGCACAGCATAATGGTTTCCTGCTGCTAGATTAAAGCCTGGGCAAAGATGAGCCCTTTTAACAAAAACAAACACAGGCAAAGCCAAGATATTTGCAGTACTTTCAAAGCAGGAGGTGTTCATCTTGTAACAACATCGTGCTCTGTTCTCTTGGCTTCCGCTGTACCGGAATTACAGGGGCTGATGCTGTGGGTTTCAGCAGTGGCTGTTGCCCAGCGAGCTCGTTGCCCACTGCATCCTCCATGGTAACACCATGGTCTCAGGCTCCGTGTCCTTCAGCCGTGACAAAACACGTCGTGTCCCACTGTGTAAACACGTTGTCCTGCTTTTAAATGAATCGTAGAATTAATCTTTAGTAAAACTCAGATCAAAGGGATTTTACAGCCTAGTATTCCCATATTCCTTGGCAGGGGGCAATCCCTGCAGGGAGAAGGTCCAGCCAGGGCACCACAGGCAATACTCCCCTGTGTATCAAAAGCCCTTGGATTCTGGTCTGGAAAAAGCAGAGCTTGAAGAAGACAGAAAATGGAGCTGAATTTGGTTCGTTAGGTATCAAGCCAAAGAGAACATTTGTGTTTCTGCTGCCCTGTGCTGTTTTCTTTCACTTCATTTTATTAGTACGTTAGTCCAGTGTCCAACCACTGGCGCTGCTGGGCACAGAATGGGGAAATACCCACGAGGCAGTCACTGAAGACAGGGCAACTACACAGGCACAGAGCTCTTGGAGGAAAGTCAGAACTTAAATGTATGTAATGCAAACAACACAGGCTAGGAATAATCAGTGTTATCTTATAAAATATTTGCAATAGAGACTGAAGTTTTGCAGTCTATCCAATGCCATTACTAATAACACAATTTCTCATTTAATCCACGGCTGCTATTTTATATCTTGTCCTAATTAGTATTCTTGCTCTTTTTTTATGCTTCTAGTGCAAGATGGAGTTTCATGCATGTACTTCTGGCAAAACCATCACAGCTCGGTGTGAAGGGCCCTGTCCCTGCCTGCCAGGACCTGAAAGTTTAAAACACAAGACAGAGAAGACTGGTGAGTTGAGCTGTTAATGAAATCATGGCAAATAAATTGGCTCCTGCTATGTTCTTAGAAAAATGTAAGAAAGACTTTGCTTAACTGGTATATTTTCTATGTAAGGCTTGCTCAGAAAGAGGTAAGGTACAACTAATCATTTTCTAAACAGGTAGTGTTTTCAAATGCCTTAATTGCTGCAAAACTAACTCACATTTGAGAGAGTCTCATAGGAAAACTAAATTCTGGCTAATGAATCTCAATTTTAAGTGAAAATATTTTGAATGGAAATATTGAAGAATTGTAAATGAAAATAGAAAAAAAATACTACTTGATGGTTCATTATGTGAGTTCAAAAAAAATCAGTAGACTTGTTAACTAAAAAGTTGTTTAAAGTCACACGTGTATTACATGGGATCTGAATTATCATTTTAATCTTTATTGTTATTTATGTTACTATTAGAAGTCAAATATATATTAAATAGACATATGTATCTGTGTTCATGTATAAATCTGTTTCAATACCAAAGTCATTGCAAACGATGCTGTATCAAACTGAAGGATAGAGTCTCAGCACGAATGGCCTTTTTCCCTGCCAGCTCTCTGGTGAGTTCTCTCTGTAGGTCTGAAAGCCTGGTGAGCTAATTCCCTCCCCCAGGTCTTTTCCAAGGAAGCAAGCACAAGCTGTCTCGAGTGACCTCATCCGAAGGGAATTAGTTCTATCAGAAGAGACTGACTAAAAGCAGAAGTCCAGCAGCAGGAGGGGAAATGTCACAGCCAGGTTCTGTCGAAGAGTTTCCTCCCTGCTATGAGGAAAGCCCTTTGGAAACAAAAAGTTTGTTTCCTGTGGCTGTTTTCTTGGTACGAGTGCAGATGTTCTGGTGGGAGCTGGCACAGTGAGCACGAGCCTGGGTTTAGGCCTGGTTTTGAGTCCGGAGTTGTCTCCCCTCTCTTTGGAGTGCTGAAAGGTTTAACTCCCTGCCTGCTGCTGGGCTCCTGCCTGTATTGGGAGCTCACAAAGCCAAAGTGGTGATTAGGCAGTTTGCTCTGTCATGTTGAGTAGTGAAATGTGTTTATTCGTCTTGTGCATCACATGGAGTATAACAACCAAGAAGCTTTAACACTGGTCTGTTGGACCCAAAATATTTGTGAACCTCTCTTCATTCTTTCTCCTCCCCACTAGGGACATGTTCTACTGGTAGCAGGCAGAAAAACGGGGAAAAAATGTTTCAACGTTTCTTCTGGTTAGTTTAGACCCTGTCACCTCAGCTGAAAACACTGATGATCCTGCTGGTGGTCCTCCCTGTACACATTGTATACTCTAGCACAGCATCGGTTTTCACATTAGGCTTCCGTCTACTTTCTAGAACAAGTATTACTCCAGCATATAGTTTGAAAATTCAGGTTTAATATCATTTTTTGAAGATTGCAGACATTTTTCTGCACAGCTCTCAAACTTTGACCAAGTGTTGTAGATGGCAGTGTTCTGAAATCGATATATAACTGTGGTATCGCTTTGTGTGGCTTGAATCTTTTGGTTACAGAATGCCCACTGATAAATTGCCTTATTCATATTTTCTATTTCTTGTAGTCCTTATCAGGCTACAAGAAATATTTCTTTTTCTCTGCCCTTTCTATTTCTTTGCACTTATCAGAAGGAGTATCAGATTAATAAATCTTCAGTGACATTTCAAGCTTACAATTTCATTCACACAAGAGAAAAAAGATTCTAATAACCCTTATCTCGATAAATGCAATTTGACAGGGTATATGTATTCTGAAACCCAGGCTTTTGTTTTGCTTGACTCAAACTTTAACTCCAGCCAACAAAGCATTAATTTAATGAATTGGGTGATCTGCAGAGCAACTTTCCTGAAGGCTTTTTCAAGAGGCCAAACTTGAACTAGCAATGCTCCTGCCTTTGCCCTGGTGACAAGGATATTGTTATTATTAGGTGCTAAAATGTCCACAAAAGGATTTGGAATTGAAAATCAAATAATCAATAGCAAAGGTGCTTTATAAGTTGCTTTTCTTCTGGATCTTTGAATGTGCCAGTAACATTTCACTTAAAGACTTCCTCTATCTTCCTCAGTCTCCTTTCTTCAGACATTGTCTCTTCAGTTGACCCACCAACTGCGATGGAGTCTCAAACTGAGTATTTCAGAGTTTGTCAGTCTTCTAAAAAACTTCTAACGAAGTGCTCCCAGCAGTTGCCATGAGAAAACGTGAATAAATTCTACATACCAGCATAAATTTTACACAGGTGCAATTTTAGCAGTATCTTAACAGGGATGTGCGCTGCTGCCTTTTGTAAGATTCCTTTTTCTGCTGAACAAGTAGTGTCAGCTGTCTTTGGAGAAATAAGCCTAAGGAGACACGGCAGTGCTGGGTTCACAGCTGGATTCAATGATCTGAAAGGTCCAGCCTCAACGATCTGATGAACCTGTGTGTGAGATGGGTAGATCCATTCCTTGACAAGAGACTCCCAAAACCTGGCCATGACAGCACTTCAGTGATCTCTTCATCACATCCCCGGATCTCTGACTTGGGAGCTTCTGACTAAGATGTTGGTTATGTGGTATCTTAGTGTTTTCTCTAGTGTTCACACAAAATTATTTTATTTCCTCATATGCTACAATAGTATCATTAATATTGCTGAATTAGCCAAAAAATCAGTAGTTTGATTTCTCACATAAAAATTCATGTGAAGAAACTGTGCAGACCACTGGAACTCATTTTTGCTCCTTATTTAGTTGCCAGGTTTGTGAAGTAGAATGTTAAGTAGAAAATGATAAAGAGCTAAACCTCATGCCTTATACAGACAGTGCCAGTGGAAGAGTACTAAGGACAATAAGTGCAGATGCTTTCAGCAAAATGGAAATGCAGCTCTTCGAGCTCATACATCAATGTTTTTATGCCTATTATACAACAAGGTTAAACATATGTGGTTGTGAACTTCCAGTCTGAAGACAGTTTGCATTAATCTTTACACATTCATTCAATCATATTCAAATATTATTCCATGATAAATTACTTTCTGAAATTAAAAATTTAAAGGAACATTTAATTTCCAAAGTACTGTAATTCTAAATGTCGTGACCTTTTTTTTATACGCCTGTGAATAAAATTGGCAGCAGCATCAAAGAAAAGCAATCTAAGTGTATGTGCTCAGAGGTAACAATGGACTGCAGTGTCTGAGTCTTATTCCTTCCTCCTCCCCGAGCTCCTTCGAAAACGTCTGCCAGCTTTGAGGATGAAAATGAAGACTAATAATCATGTTAAAAATTGGAATTCCTTTTGTAGTGCTAACTGCTACTATGGAGACATTAATAAAATAGCAAGAATGCAAGCAAAAGAAAACTACACCAGAATTATTACCTTTAATGGCAAATAACAACAATAAAATCTTTCTACCATAAAGTTAAATCTTTGAAGAGATAGCAGGATCGTGTTCTTTCTCTTCTTAAATGAAATTTTGAATCAGAGTCTGGGAGGTAGAAACCAGGTCTCTGTGAAGGTACTAATGGAAGATTTTGGAAAAGAAGACAAGCCCTAATGCTTTTACTCTTTGCTGTTTTAGGCCCATTTAGATTCCTTTGATTTATCCAAACACTTGATATGCTTCATAATTCACAGCAGTATCCCAGCTTTACTATATGCTTCCATGATAGCTGCTGATTTTCAACTCAGCTACCCAGAGACAGAGGTTGAGCTGTAAACTGCCCTGAGGTTAGCTGCCCTTCCAGAGTGTGTATGCCCTTTGATTTAATACTATAAAATGAATAAGGCTATAATTTCAACAAAAGAAGAAAAGGACTAGAAACTGGCTGTAAGTGACAGAAATTATTCAAGGCACATAATCTTGTCTGCTGGTGGTTTTCAGGTGCCTCTTTGCAATAGTAAGTAGAGTCCTCATCAAGCATAACTTATTTTTAGACCAAATGAAGCTTCCAAAAAAGCCACCATAAATAACTTCAGATAAGAAACAAACTGTTTCAGTTCTTCAGAACCTCCTGTCAAAGGGAGAGATTCTTCCCTTGAATGTGCTGTTCATTCTGTCAAAACACCAACACAGTGCAGTGACTGGGGTGTCTCTTGGCAGGTGTGAATTCATGGTTGCAATAATGTGGTTCTGTCAACTTCCCCCGTTGCTGTGTGACTCCAGTTTGGTCTGTGTTAGTGGTGTAGGTGCTCAGGCAGGGTGGTAAATGTTTAACAGCCTGTCGGGGCTCTTTCTGACCGTACCCTTTCTGTGCTTTCTAAGTGCTGTACTCCCAACACACCAGACTTCATTTGTTGCCATCAGGGTTGCAGGACCACTGGAGCATGAATGGATGCAGTAATTCAAAGTAGGTTTATCCGTGTCTGTGCATTGTGTGCTTTTGACCTTGCAGAAATGCTCAAGGCAACTTCTAAGGAAATGCTATTATCTTGATATGGGGAATATAAGGTCAATAGGCAGAAGCAAATATATTCAAATATGCCAAGTGTTGTTTAAATTTCTAAGGAGAATCAAGGGAACATTTTTAAGCTACAGGAATAGGTCTTGGCAAGCTTGATCAAGAATCTACATTGTTTAGGGTATGAACTGTAGCCTTTAACTACCAGCCCTGTTGGGTATGATGGATGAGAAGGTCTAATGTTCCTTTCCCATATAAAAAGAGCACTCAGTGCATGAAGTTCATTCGAAGAAATCAGAGTCTTGTTTCCCAAGTGAGTTGTATCACTTCTTGTGTCTGAATGACTGACAACTAAAAGAATTTAAAGTCTAGAAATCCACTTTCAGCCAATATTTCAGCTTCAAATTGCTGTTCACAGGTTTTCATAACTGCAGAGTACATAATTTTAAATTTTATGAAGTAAGAATCATGAACATAGTTGATTTGAAACTGGTGCAGATTTGCCAGGAAATGTTGCCTTTTGTGGCTTTGGTTTTGAGAAAAGGCTCTTTCTGACACTGACTTTCCAGGCAGATTTTTAAGTTACTTACTTGGGTCTCAAACTCTGGGAATGATAAAACAAAAGCATTCCAAAATTAAGGTTACCCAGGGTTTCAAAGCTTTAGCATATCTCATGAAAACTAGGTGGGTTTTTTCCTCTGAGCTTCATCACTAAATAGTAGGTTTGTTAGTTCTGAACTATGCAGGATCTGATATTTTTGCCCCAAAACTTTCTGTGTGAATACTGCAATTCAGTTTTTTAATTTGTAACATGATGAAATTAACTTACCCAAGTAAATCTGAGTTATAGTTTCTGTAAATAATAATTACTATTACCAATACAATTATTTTGCCTGCAAGCTTTCACACAAGCAGATCAGTCTTTATTCCTTTCCCTAAAGCATGAAAGATTAACTTTTTTCACTTCTGCAAGATACTGTTTGTGAGTAGTGAAGTGACTGCACCCAATTAATATTTGATTAAAAGAAAGGAAGCCGGCAAGGACAAATACTTCTGCTCCCCATGGATGGCTGTTGGTGTCACCCACTCCTCTTGGAAGCAAAAGCCAATAGTTCCAAGCCTGAGCCAGCAAAATCAAGCTCTTGCCAGTGTCAGAAGAAAGAGCAAAGCAATGGTGGCTGGAGGGTGTTTTGTTCTGCTGCTTGACCTCACATGAATCTTCCTTTTGTGCACTGGACAGAAACAAGAGCTGATGGGGGAAAGGCCAGTTACTGAATTCATGTGGTGTTTTTCCTGTTCCGAAATACAACTGACTGTGACTGTATTAGACGACACATTATGTGAATTGTAAATTTTATAATTGAATAAAAAAATCTAAATTTCTCTTTCACCAGTATATGAGCACCATATTTTAGCATGTAGGTGCAAACAGCCATAATGGTAGGATTTAAGAGCTCAAAGCTCTGCAAAGGAAGAATATGGAGAGATTTCAAACATCGTATCTAAAATCACTTTTCAACTTGAGCAAATACTATTGGATTTTTCACCACCATTCAATATGCCCATACTGAGGTTCTGAATCATATGTACGAAGTATTTATACAGTGGAAATGAAATGCAAATTTTCAGGTTGCTGTATTTCCATCACAATTGTGTTGTAAAGGAAAATCAGCTCAAAAAACTTGGTTAGGCCTGAGAGTAAATTCAGGTTTGGATCTGTGATACCTCAGTGCTTTTTTTACCAAGGAGTATGAATTAAAATATTTTTTGTGCTTTCAACAATTATGCATAGAAAGCACTCAGGTGCCTATGTGAAGGCTGCTTTGACATGAACTTGAAAAGGAGACAGAATTGTCCCCTGTAGAAATGTTGTGTTTTGATCTGGCTCTAAGGTTTTGGAACGCAGCACAGAAGCATTGATTACAGCAGGCCCCAGACAGATAACAAGTTAGGGACGATGCCATCCATTGACTAGCTGTCACTTTGTTGGCATGATCTTCTATGGATTTGATCAAATTACAGCAGGCTCCAAAATATGGCAGACAACATCTGCTTTAGAGGCAGCACTGACAGAAAGGAGGAGCAGGCAGCACTCGGAGCGTGTTGTTCACTCTGCTGCTTTCAGGTGCTTGCTGAGAGGACGCTGACTGCAGTAGCAACATCCCTGTCAGCAGGATTTGCCCTTTTGGTAAATGCATCTCTTTAACAAGCTAACATGGCAAGAGAATAACTTTGAGCCAAAATTCCTGACATAATTTTTGAGGTTGAACCAGGACATGAGACATAATTCCTCATCATTCCTAAATAAGGACTAATCCCAGACGGCAGCGGGAGACAGGAACTGCAGAAAAATAACTGTGTTGTGGTGTAATTATATTACAAACAGTAGGATATTCTTTTCAATCCTTTTGAAATCTTTTGAAGGAGAACTTTTAAGGCTGTGTTAACTCCCTGGCAGCTCTCTGTGGCTGAGTCAAGTCCTTATGTTTTCTCAAGCATTTATAACTATACGTTTGCCCAGGCTTAGCAGTAAATACAGGTTTCACCCCTTCCCCAGATGTAGTCACCTGCTAAAATAGAAATAATATTTAAAAAATTGATTTGGTGACTCTCATCTGTGTAACCAGTAGCTGTGGATTGCTCAGTTCCACATTAAATTCGATACAGAACCCAAATCTAAATGGGCCACAGGTCTCAAGGGCAGTGTAGGCATCACCTGGATCACTGACCCTGCAGACAACTTCCCACCTCAACACACAGAGGAGACAGAATCCCAAAGGATACTGGGATGCATAAACCCACAAAAACAGTAAGAGCACACTGAGACAGCTCAATGGATGTTGGTTTCATAAACAGTATTAAAAAAAAAATGTTTAAATGGCTATTGATTTCTTTTTTTGGCATAAATAAAAGGTTAGAAAATGACAGACATAGTAAACACTTTGTGTCAGCAAGTAACAATAATTTTCAGACAAGAAGTAATTTGATTTTGGATTGCCAAGAGAAAACTATTGAAGTGGCACACTGTGTTAATAGAAACACCATCTAGTAACAGCAGGTGTTTGTGTGCTGATAATGATAATTAGAGCACTAAAATTTCTCTCATCATAAACAAAATCAAATAAATAAGACTGGTTCCATACAGTTTTTTCACACGGATATTGTTTTCTGTATTTTTGGGAATATTTCCCTAACATTTATTCCAAGAAAAAGTTTGTAAAATCTCTGGAAACTTGACAGTGAAATAAATTAGATTGCATATCACTGTGGTGTTAAGCTAAAACATCCCAGTGTGAGAGAGAAAAAGAACCCCAAACCTTTTCAGTAAAATACAGCAGAAAATAACACTCTTGATGTTTCAAATACATCTTTTTCCGGTTTCTTGGTTGTTTGGGGTTTTTTCTTTGGTATCTTAAGGACTAAATTCCATCTTTAGTTACTCCAGTATAAATCTGGAATAGTTCCATCTACAGTGTTGAGCCAGTTGCTTTTGGTTAAGTTATTCTGAGTCTATAGAGGTATAAACTAATATAGTCTAGAAATTAATTGATCATTCCAGAGAGGTTGTAACATTTTATGCAGCATTGTGGCAAATTAGTTCTTGGTTTTTTCAATTTCTAATTCCTTATTAGTGCAGAAGAAGGGAGATGGTATTTGTGATATCGCCACCTCACTCCAAATACATATCCTTGTGTATTTTATAGCTTCCACTGACCCAATAAGGACCTTTGTACATTAATTTTCCTCTGAAGAATTACATTATTTTGTAATTCAGTTTAATGGACTGCATGTAAATCAAAAAAATAATGTTATCTGTTTTCTCTAAAGCAGCTGTCTTAGATGTGGACTAGACTGAGAATCTTTACTAAATTACTAAAATCTGAATGATTTTGCTCAAGTCCATCTCTGTCAAACAGGAGTCCAACATCCACACGAAAACACTAAAATATCTTGCAACACAGAAAATAAATATTAGAGAAGCTTCTAGGCAACCATCATAGAGCTTTATGCCCCAAATATTAAAATATTCATGTTTTAACATTTAGTAATTTTTTCAGATACAGCATCAAACTCTGAAGACTGGGTTGGTCACTCAAAATTGCAGTTCAACCTTCCCTGCAGGTGTCCTGATGCAGCCTCTCTGGAGCAGTCCTTGGGATGAGTTTGGACAGTCAAATCTCAAATTTGAGCTGAATTATAGATCCTTAGACCCTGTAAGCATTCAGACAAGCCTTTATAATATTTCTAATTAATAATAACATTCAGAGTGGCTAAGCTTATATCTAAGCAATCTGTTTACTCTGTGATGATTTTCAAACTTAGTCTTAACTACATTTCTATAATATAGTGTTCCAATTTCATTAATAGTTTAGCAGGCTGTGTTTATGGGGAAGCATTTTCCTTTATGAGAATACACTTTATACGATGATATCACTATGTGTTTGGATGTAATAATTTATAGTCTTGGCTCCATCTTGCTCGTCTGAAGGTGATTTTACTATCATTGTGACCTATTTTCCTGTTTGTTTACAAAGATAGTCAGGGGGTCCCGGTGTCATCGGGCACAGACAACGAACAAAAATTGTCCAAGTTGTAAGTGTGGTCTATAACAGCAAGTACTTGCTTATCAGGCAACCCCTGTCAGCAGGAAAAATGAAAACTGGGTGAAATAAAATCATGTCACTGTCATTGCAGACAGCAAGTTGCATGTTACAAATGCCTCATTGATCATTCACGATTGAAATTCAGGTTCAAGCTCTCAGTTCTTGAAAAGGTTGCAAATGTACATGGAGAGTTTAAGATGCAAAAGAAAAAGAAAAGAGGATACCATCTTTTGAAAAATCCTGAGCATCTTGGTTGAGACCACCAAAATTAGGCTTCATTTGGGACTGTGAAGTGACAACAAAATATACATATCTCTGTGTTTATTATGATTTTCCAGACACTTATGGTATGGTACATTGTTGTTTATCTCGGTAATAACTTGCTGTGAAAAAGCAATGCCCCCGTATTTCTCAAGTGTGTTGCATCCTCTGTTAATGTTACACAATAACATTCAGATGTGGCTAAAAAAATAGTTATATAAGAAAAGGTGCCTCGTTCTGTTTTGTCGTTCTTGTGAAGGGATTAATTAGCTCCTGACTGAACTATTTTTGGTTGAAACAAAACCCAGGAAAACACCAGGAACAACTTTGTCTCCAGAAGTCCCAGTGCCGAGGTACCAGTATAGCACATTTCCTGATTAGAGCTTATGAAAAATACTGAAGTCCCAGGGCTGGTTTGCAGACCTTGAGTGTTCCATGCATGAAACCCAGCGTTTGTTGCTAGCTGATCCCATCCGATAAAGGGGAGATCCTGCAGGTTCAAAGTGCAGTGAGATTGGCCTGTGTACAAAAAAAGCCTTCCCTCATTTGCAGTCCTTTCATCTGAGCCCGTTGGGCTGGAGAGGCACTGGAAGAAGCATCTCATATATGAAGCACCTTATCTCTAAATTAGATATTGGTGGGCAGTGGAGACTTAGTTTGAGGGAAACTGCCAAAGGCACAAAACTAACCAGTGTTATGAACTATATATCATGCTTCCCTTTCATTTTAAATATTGGTGCTAGCATTCTGGACATTATAAATAAAAAATCTTTCATAGAAATCTTGATATTGTACATTTGAGATTCTCACATGAAGCTTATGTATTAATCACTTTTCTTAATTTATTAAGAAAATAAGAAGTTCTGAACAAAATATATATATATATATACAGATCAGAATTTTTAAAGCACAGGTTTTTACCAGCAAATATAACGTTTAAGCATTTTGATTTTTTTTAATTGTTTGAAGATTATGCTATATAGTGTATAGAGTAAGTGCATTTGAGAATGCTCTTACCTCGAAGGCAATAAATGATTAAAATAGATTTTTCAATAAACAAGCAAGTGGAAGGAATTGTTATCTGTTCAGTTCACATTATGTCAAGAAGTCGAGTTGTTTGCAAAAAACACTGGACAGTATTTCACTTCTTTTTTAAAAAATTGCTTTTTGTATTTTCAATTGGATGTCCTTGAGAGCTGGAGCAGTATAAATGGGAAGAAGTTCATTTGCCCAAAGTGCATAATTAGACACTTGGGGTCTAATAATATGAACATCTGCTTTATCTAAGTGCTCTTGGGTTGGAAATGTGTAAAGGAGGAAAGGCCTCAGTGTGCTGGCTGGTCACGGAATAACTGTGAGCAACTATGAGCTGTGAAAAAGACTTAGAGGAACCTCAGGGATGTCAGGAGAGGCATCTCCAGAAATATTGGCAATACTTTACAGGGCACTGGTAGGACTTTGTCTGGGGCTTTTTTTGTGTATTCAGATCAGCAGTGCTCTATGAGAGAAAATTCCAAGATGAAACAAGAGACTAAGTTTTTCACTGCTCTAGTCTAGAGCTGAGCCATTCCTGTCCCTCTCTTCTTTGTGCTTGGTACAAAAAACAAGTAAAAAGTCCTATCTCCTAAAAGTTAACTGTACAGCACTATTGAAAAGATGTGTTACAGCTACTTTGGGGAAGCTAAAAGGAGAAAGAAGCCTGGTATAGGTATTTAAATAATAGCATAAATACAGCTTTAAGGCAATTCTTTCAGTATGCATTAAGTGAAAGAAAAAAAGTATTTTTGCACAGAATTTTTTAGAATTTTTTTTTCTTTTTTTTAGTCATATACTTTAGGATGTGAAAGGAATGAGAAATTTGAGGAAAGGGGAAAGACGGGCTGCTTGTAAGGGATTTTGGAAAATGAGAGCTCATGGCAGCACTTCACACTGCCAAGGTTCTTGTGTTGCAAAGGCAACCTCACAAATGTCTATCCATTCATACCCAGGCTGATTTTCTCCCTCTTTCTTTTCCTCCCTCTTTTTTAAGACATATCTGTTAAACACCACTGGTTTCTATTTTTCCCTTACCATCCCTAACACAGTAAAGGTGATTGAGGAGTTTCTGTTCATGGGCTGCTGTAATTTCCATGAGGTTTTGCAAGGCTGTGCAAAGGTGATGTGTTACTGCTGAGTCTTGGGACACGAGGCATTTAGCTACATTCTTGTGACAAAGAATTCATAAAACAGAATTTATGTGGTGCTTTATGGAACCAGCTGATTAACTGCAGCCCTCAATAAAGGAAAGATGCTGTGTGCAGTTCAAGTACAGGTATAAAAGAGCTACAATAAAGAAGATGCAAGTGAAAACAATATATTAAGCTCCTGAGAAGCAGATTCATTGTCAGGTCTTTGCATTTCAAAAGAAATTCAAGACCTGCTGATCTGTGGTGGTGTTATTTCATGTTGTAGGACAGCACTGTTAAGAGCAGGGGTTTGGAAATAAACTCCTCCTGACCTTGGGAAACTGAATTATATTAAAGCAGTTTATGTTTTAAGCAAGCTTGGACTTGTGTGTCACACTCTAAGAATTAGTGAAGGCCACAAAGTTGCTCCTGCATTTAACTTACCATACAAAGAGATTATTTGCTTATTTTATGGCAGAATGCTGCCAGGTTCCAAACACGTTTCTGTTTGCTTGGGCATAATTTTTATCAGCGTATGTCACAAGAAGTGCTTACATTTGTAAATACCGATACCTTAAGTTTGTAAATAATTCTCAATAATATTGCAATTATCATTGGAGTTCCAGTTTCTGTGACTGGAAATTTTGCAGATATACATGAGTTTGAGGTTCTCTGTGGTAGAGTCACTGTATGTATAAAAGTATTGCAAGACCAACTCTTTTACTAATGCTAAAGACAGTGCTTCTCTAGCAACTATGATAGTACAATACTGTGGTTTATTTCTCCTGATGCCTCAAATACCTCAATATGGATTAAATGTGTTACATTTTGGACTGGTGGAATCCCTAAGAAAAGTGTTGCATGAATTTAGACTGAAATGCAGTTATTTTTCAAGTAGATAGTCAAGGGAGAAATTCAGAAGCATGTTTCACTGGTACGGCGAGGGACTGAAAGCAGCAGGAAAGGTTTTAATCATGAAATAATGGAATTAGAGTTAGCGGTGCAAACTGTGAATATTTTATCATGTCCTTGCCCAATGTCTGTCCTAAAGGAGAGTTAACAAATTGGTTCAGTCTTTCTTAAAAAGCAGCCATAAATGCAAATGTTACATACTATTATATTACAGCTCAATATTCTCGATGACAGCAAGACAAATTTCAGTTTGCTCAGTGTTAAGGCATTATCCTTGGCAACATTTTGACCAGTGTATTTTCTTGCCCTAATTCAGATGCAAGAGAATACCAGTCTCCAAGCTCTTCACAGGCTTTGAGTAATTGCCATTTGTTTTTGTCCTTCACCTCTCTGCTCTTCTGAAAACAGATTGTATTCCACAGCAGGGTTTCAGAGATGAGAGGTAAAGTAAACCCTCCTCTAGCAATTGGATGCTTTGACTTACTAAAGTCACTGCTGCTTGAAAGAGAAATTGGTTTCCCTTGAGAACATGTGAGCAATAAAAAAAAATAAAACTGTAGATGGGTTTGTATAAGGCCACATAAAATCCAAATTCCTGGCTGTAGACATTTTTGTGAGAAGCGGAAAACTGATTCACTTATTACTAGTGTGGCCATTGTATTTGTCTAAGGCATTTTTGAAGTCTAAAGGCTCTTTAAAAGTATTTATTTCCCTGAGGAGACAAATGCAAGATTCTGTAGTGCAAGTCAAGTATGCCAGCCTTTAACAAGATTATGAGATTCTTTTCCATGGGTTTGCAGTGTGAAAAACATCCTTAGCTGTAGGTCACAATGAATAAGAGGAGAAGGAAGTAGCCAGAAGAGATCCAGCCAGCTGGCTGGTTTTATGGGTGGGTTGTTAGATTGGCTGTAAAGGACTGGTTTCAAATTTAGACTGGTGCCTGCAAAGCAGCGGGGTGCACACATTCTATTGGAAATACTCCTCTTAATGCTCTGGGGCAAAGCAGTTACAGTATTTGATACTTTTAAGAAATTTATTTTAATAGAACAGAATGCCCTGGGCTTCTGCAAATGACTTATCTTCCTCCTTCAGAATAGTCAGATACAAAGCAAAACTCAACTTGCTTTATTTCACAGATGACTGTTTTGAGTCCATATCCCAGGCTCTGTGTCAAGGCTGAAGAGTGGCAGTGATGCCACAGTGATAAGTGCTCTGTAAGTGCCTACACAGAGAGATAAGGCTCGAGGATACTCACCAGCTAATTCAGGATAATAAATTAAATAGAAGTGAGATGTAATTTATGTTGTTAATAAGGCTCTTCTCCTGTTAGTAACATGCAAATCTATGCAAAATTATTTGTTTTGCATAAAGAAATTGAATTGGAAAGATACCACGTGGCCTAGCTATGGAAAGTCCTTATCAAATTGCATAATCTTAATATCAGTAAACACAGCCTAGATGTTTGGGTATGTTCTTAATTCAGTTCCTCTTGCTACTGTTAAATACTAACCAACATTCTTGTTGTGGGCACTTCAATACTTTGTGCCATCAAACTCCTTTATTTGAGTTGTTTATGCTCTTTGCTAATGTTAATGGATTCAACCTCAGTTTGCCTTGGGGATTCACTTTAATGCACAGGTAAACAAATGCAGACCCAGTTCCTGTGACTCACACTGCACACATCAGGAAACCTCCAGCAGAGGTTTAAAGCTCTTGCTTTAACTGCTATACTTATCTTCCTTCCAAAACAAGAATTACTGTCCTCCACAGAAAGACATTTCAGTTGGATTGCCAGAGGGCTCTTTGCCAGTTTTTTTGTGTAGACACTTACCTTGCTCCAGGGACTATTGTGTCATGCACATGCTTTTAATTTCTTTTCAAATTTTGAAGACCAATTTCTCCCTTACTTTTTTAATGGCTGTTTTCTGCTGAGAAGTGTTAAAATAGTTTGCAGAGACCATCTGCCCTCTTGCCAAGCTAGAGTACTTGGGTTCTGTACGTGGCTGTGACATTTGCCAACTTTTCCACTCACTGCAAAGTTTCTTCTCCTCCCTTTCCCCATACTTTTCTAAATATAAATTAGGAATAGCAGACATTTTCTCGTAAGGCTCTGTCTGCCCTATGGATAAATTCCATGTTTGTTCTCTTTGACTCTCCATTTGATTCTGCACTGACTTTTGTATGTGGTTGTCTTATCTTCTAGCCTTCTTGCCCAAAACCAGTACTGTGCAAATAATTGATTTTTCAGTTTACTGACTGGACTGGAGAGTCAGGATTTGAGGGGGTAATTCTTCATGGTAAAGTAAAAGACCTCTTAAAAAACTCTTCAGAAAATGAAATCTGACAGTTTTTGAAGCAGAGACATCACTTTGAAATGAATGAGCTAAATGTCAGTATTTCAGTGATTCAGTTTGTCAATCCCAATTTGTAAATTATTTTGATTATCTCAACCACCATTTTCTGCAGCACAGAAGCTATATTCCAAATAATAATAATAATAATAATAATAGTAATAATATAATAGTTCTTTTCTCCCAAGGAGTGCAGTAGCATCTCTTGATATTCATTATTTTCTTTTAGCAATGATTTTGCTTGTAACTCCACTTGCTATGTAAGCTTTTGAGTTCCTGGTGTACTTCAAAGACACTTTGTCATTGCATCAGTATTTTAGCTTCTTGTTCACATTTTTGATCTATCTCAGCTCTAAATAGTGAAAAAATCATGGGAAGCTGAAAGAACTTTCTGGAGAATAATAACAGTACATTCTCCTAAACAGCACTGGGCATCAGCCACTGTCACGGAGCATTAGGCTAAATGAACCTGGTGTGACCATCCCATATTCTTTTATTCCTTAACATCCTGTCCCTCAGGCATTTGTTCATTTCCCCGGATCTCAGGAGATGCCCATTAATCCTTGCTGGTTCTGCTCAGGGGGAACGTGCTCACACGGCGTTCAAACGCAGGTTCGAATGTCCTTGTCACTGGGCTGAAAAGGAGACAGCAAGAGGACATGAAAGCAAACCTTCAATTCCCTCCTGCACTGGAGTAACCTAAGGATAGTTCATAGCTGCACTGTGCATTGTCAGTGTTGTGACAGCTTATCCTTCCACATCAAGGAGACATAACCAGCTCCTGCATCACCACATCAGTGATTCAAATTGCTCCTTAAATAGCATTTGCTGGTCTCTGTTGAAATACATGGCAATCAGTTCCACAAAGCTGCACTGATGATTCTCACTTCTCTGTGCCAGAAATTACTCTTGACCATATTATGAAAGGAAATGAATGGCTTTTTCTTTACTAAAGTGGTTTGAGTACTTAACATATATAATATACAGTAAGTGCTATTACCATTACAGAAAACTCTTTTTTTCTGTCTTTTCATGACTGTGTAACTAGACTTTACATTTCTCAGTATTCGTGACTTGTACCATACACGTAGGTCTGGCGTGGGTTGTAAGGAATACCTATTTTCAGTGGAGCTCTCCGTACAGGAGAGCAGTCAGTTGGAAAATCAGCCAAGATCTCTGCCTGCTGCAAATCCACAGAGCTCCATTAAAGTCAGGGCTGATTTGTATCAGTGAGGGACCCATCCTGGAGCTTTGATGTCCTCTTCCTTTCAACAGAAATAAAGCCAGCTCTGAAAGAACAAGAGTTTAAAGCAGTTCAGTCCGTACCAATTTGCAGGGAGCAAGACCCTTTGCATCACTATTATATATGTTTAGGGTTTTGTAAATGGTCTTCTTAGAAATTTAGAATTATGTATAATTTGCTGGTATGTTCCCATAGCTACACTAAAGATGTTAAGCACTGTTAACATGGAATGTAAGAGCAAACATACTGTTAACAAATGCAGGATTTGTGCATAAATTCAAAGGCTTATTACCATGTTTCTCTTCTTATCTCACACCTCAATGTCACCAGCCTGGGAATTATGCAAGATCATGTTTTCACTTTTTTCAAGAAAAGTGTCTTTTGAAGCTTCCTGAATGTTGTTTTAAAATACCTTTGATGTTTGAAATCATTGTCAAATAATTGTTTGGTTTTCAAAGTACACTTGAAATTGGGAAAGGTTTCCAAGTCTATCTATTAGATAGGATTAATTCAACTCTTTTCTGTATGCAATATGATATGGTTTTTATTGCATATTTTTCTACCATTTAGTCCATGGCATCATTTTCTCACTCAATACAGAGTGTTGTTGTTTTGGCCATGTCAGGTTACAGAGTACGGGAGCCAACAGTGCCATCATATTTCTCCAAAGCTGCAGAGCCCAAGAGGCAGCAAAATTGCAAAGGGTGAAGAACAGAGAGAGGAAAAAACCTCACGTAGGCAGAGCAGTCGATGTGTACTCTCCTGGAGAATTTAATTCTGGTGCAGTCCCTGGCTCCGATTTCCTTTGCAATGGGGCCCATCTTGCTAAGCCAGATTTTTCACAAAGGGTCATTAGCTGCATCTTCTAATTTTCCAGTTTCCTGAGTTGAAACCCTGAGGCCTGATTTGCAGAAGTGCTGAGCACTCACAGCTGAAGGGAATGGTCAGTGTGAACCTGTTAATAGTTTTCATATACCATGAAAAAGCAAGTCCTCGATAGCTGGAACTAGAGATCCAAACACTGACTAGTAATACTGTTCTTATATTGCTATTGCTTCTCTTTGTAATTCAAATTGCTATATAATAATCCCTATGAATGGTATAGTGGCAGCAAACAGCACTGGTGATTGATTAAACACTTCAGTTTCTCTTCAGAGTTTAATTAATCTTAGCAGCTGTTTGTTGCTTTATAGGCTACAAAGCAATAGAGATTATTACCAGTTCAGTACAGAATAGAGAGGAGCTTCTCTGCATGTTGGTTGTGGCTGCTCCCCTTTCTGAAAGTCTTCCCAGACACATGAGCAGAAAGTTAACTTGCTTATTAGTTTCAAATACTTGAAAAACCCTATTCCTCCTTTCTTAGGATGAATAAATAGGATGTGGAGTTAGAGCTTCATAGAAGCTTTGAAGCCAAACTCAGCAGTGCCTCATGAGGTGACCTCTCCCCTGCCCTCACAAAGACCCCTTCCAGCCAGAGCTGCACTTCTCTCTGTACAATAGGATTCTTTCTAAAATCTCAGCAAAGAAGGGTTTTCTCCCTTTTAGGTCTTTGTTGTTGTTGTTGTTGTTATTGTTCATTTCTAAGCATTTTCCTGTAAGAAAGGCACACTATATAAAATTTTATATCTTTGTAGTATAGTGGCAATCATATTTTTTATTAATCATTTGACACCTCTATTGCCCTTCCCTTCCTTCTGTATATCCGTGAGAGTATTGTGGGGACATGCTATCCATGTGATATTTTGTGCCCTTTGTCTAGCCCTTCTTAGAAATTTTTTTTTTTTTTGCTACTGACACAGAACTCATTCTAGAAACTGACCTACTTTCTTAGCCTGTCTCCCCATCCCTTTTCCTGGGAGAATTCTTGTGCCTGGCTGTGGCACAGTAACTCAGGGCAGCACCAAAGAGTCAAAAGGAGATGCAATACATTCAGTTGATGGGTCATAGCATCCCTGTTTGTCCACACTCCCCTTGGCTGGATAGGTTGGCTTCTCCCTCTCTTCTTCTGGCACTTGCAATGCCCTCATTTCTTGTATGACCCTGGGTCCCTTTGCAGTCAATGCCACAGCTGAAAACAGTAACAAGAGAAGATGGTTACCTGCCACTTGTTTTACTCCGTGCTAGGTTCACTCTTGATTACTTTTAAGTTTCATACAAAATAAATGAAAAACCCCAAAACCGTGATAGCAGGAAGAGGATTAGCATTGGGTCATAATATATTATTTGGGGCTCTCAGACCTTTTAAGGGTGAAGGGTGACTAGAGCCACTCACATCTCCATCAAGAGTAGATTATTTCACACAGCATAAATACATGGGAACTATTGGCAGAATAAAATTAGTAGCTATCACACACCCATCTTACTCTTTTCCCAAATTCTTTTTGTCACTGGCTCAAGAACATTCATTGTCTGTCATTTCCTTTTCTTGCTATCTTTTTTCTGGGCTGCACAGTAAGAGCATAGAATATATATAACCTGTAAGTCACTTGCAGTATGAAGTTAACCTTTTAAAGGTTTAGTATTTTGATTATTTACCATTCCACCTGTTCCTCTCAGATTACCAAGACAGCCAAGGAACAGGAGTGGCCAGGAAGTCAAACTGTAGAACCGTGAAAAGGTCACATTAGAAACTGTATAATGCATTTAGTGCATATTATCCTGCTGTCTCTTAAAGACTTTATGGGGGATTAAAAACCTTCCTCTTGTGACAGAGATCATAATGAGAACTGAAAATGTCACAACATAAATTGATTTTATGTTAATGATTGTAGCAAGAATGAGAAATTATTCAAATACTGCTTTTTACACTAAACCTTCTACTGCAACATTGCAGTGTTGTGCTGCTTCAGGTTTTAGTATTCACAGCATGTCTAGGCTTGGGCTGGGGACTGAACACTCCCCATGTAGGAGCTGCACTCATCTCACCTTGTTCTTGGCACACCTGTAGTTACAGAGGGAAAAAAAAGCCCGAATGTGTAAGTTGAAGGAAGCGAAGCCAATAGCTTCATCACGGTAAGCCTAATCTATCACCAGCAGAACTGCTTCTAACTGGACTTGGAGGTGAAAACCAAGCAAATGAAAACCAAATTTCCCTAGATGTTGGGCTCCCTGGGCAACTTGTTGGTATCCACACGGTCTTGCAGTTGGAGAAAACACAATTTTGAATTTAGCTTAGACCACGCCTTAGAATAAAATGTAGATGCATGCAGTTTGGGTTCAGGCCTGCATTATTTGCATACCTCTGTTACCTACTTTGCTTATTCGGTACTCTGTGCACTTCTGGGAGAAGGAGGGACTGAATGCTGGCACCCTCCTTACACGACTCTGGGGATGAGAATAAAATGTGCGCAGTGATGTGGATGATCTGAAACTGTCCCAGGAGAACTGGGGGAGTTTCAAGTGAACAAGTCAGGCAGATACTGCAGTGGTAGTGCTGTGTTTTCATTTGTCTCTAGAAGGGATTAACTTCAGCAGAATAAGCACAAAACCACTTCCACAAGTAGCCTTATGATATCTGTGTGATACCTAGTGCTGTCAACACTTTCAGTGTTTACAGGTTGGTAATGTAGAGTGTAGTTCAAAGCAACTGATTGCTGTCCTAAAGCTGCTAGTGATCTGGATTTTACCCTTTTTTTGTTGCTCTTAGATGGATATTGAAACACCTTTTCCAGAAGAGGCTCACTAGTGTTTCGGATGTCGGATACACACCTAGATAAGAAGGAAAAGATTAATATCACTATAGCCTAATTCTAACAAGACATCAAGATACTTTTCCCTAAAGCACTTTCTAACCTCTTATTCTATTAACTTTCTGTGAATTCCTTGGGAAAACAGTATTGGGTTTATCTGCACATGGCATCATTCTTGAAGGAAGCAGATGTGTTGTTTCCTGTCCATAAATAACTTCATACATAAATAAGCCTTACTGACACCCTACAAGTATTCTGAGAATATGTAGTAAAAAAACCCCATAGATCTGCAGAAGAGATTTTTAAAAGCCCAGTAATAAATGACATACTTAAGGAGCTGACATATATCTGCTACAAGAAAAATAAATGGCAACAGCTAACAGTGAAGAGAAGCTCTCTCCGAGATCTGCCACCTGTATGAAAAACAGTATGAAAAGGGCCAAGGTGGGCAGTCAGATTTCAGAAAGTAAATACCTATTTACGGGTGAAAGAAAGAAAAAATTACCAGAGTTACAACTTTGGAAGTGAAAAATGTAGTTTCTTGATATAACCAAATCACAAGCGTCATCTTTTGATTTTTTTTTTCCTCACTGTTATCTACTGGAACTTTGGGAGTCTAAATTAAAGGGGAAATGGTGGACTTCAGTTGACTCTCTCAAGAACTATTGACATTCTCCTTAAAGATGTAACTGATTATTTTATTTGGCATTTCATGAGAAAATTAGGAGATTCGAGGCAATGTGTGGTGTAGCAATGCAACAGCAGCAGAAGGAAAGTCTATGTCTCATCATCCCTCTTATTACATCCTCTTTCCTAAGGTGGGCTCCTATCTTCCAGTGCACCTCAGTCGCTTTCATTTCGCACTCAGTCGCTCCATGGCTTACAGGTGCTGTGTGTGCCAGCATCCTGCTCTTACAGGTGCTCTGTGTGTCAGATCTTGCTCTCTCCTCTTTCCCCAGCTCCTGCGTCGCTCTCCCAGCTCCGGCGCCACCTGATCTCCTGGCAAAAAATGACACTCTTCTGAATCTGTTGTGTGCCCCCAAAAACTTCAATTCATCACCAGCAAACTGCCCGAGCACATACAGATTGGCTCTTTCCTGCCCCACATCCATTTGTTTGATCCTAACTCTCTTCTCATGAGCACAAGGCTTTTGAAATGGATTCTTTCCAGAAAACGTCTGTCTGCTTCTCTTCTATGTATGAGCTGCTCCTGCTCTTCAGCCCTGATCTTTCATCCTATTTATATAATCTTTATTGTACATTATCTTCATCTTAACTACATAAATAACTTGAGGAAAAGATCATATAATAAATATTATTCACTGTATTATAAATATTCACAGGTAACTCTGCAAAGATTACTTCCCAGTATGAGCCCATGTTCTTTTCAGAATGAAGGCATGCCCATTAACTAAAAATTTTTTACATGGCTTCAGCTTCAAACCTGGTGCAATTTTTTCTGACTTTCATCTGATTTTAATTCAAGAATTTGCTTGCATGTGCAAAGTAATTTCCATTAGTTTCTTCCCATTACCTGTGAGTAATCGCTGCTGTGAGAGAGTATGTATTAATATTTTGTTAGATGAGATTGTAACAGGTGACTTTTTACTCTGATTTTCACAGACTGATAAATATGATAAAGAATAACTTTTGGAAAAGGCCGGTGTCTTTAAACTTGAGGTCCATGTACCAAGCAAGCAGGACTCTTGATTTATAATAGTCCACGTAGAATGTATTATGATTAGACCCTTAAAGATGATGAAGTATTGCCATTAATACACAAGGAAAATAACCTCAATTTTTTTTTAACTCAGAGGAAACAGATCTGCTCACGTTATAACATTCGATGCCAGGCTTGTTTGCACCTAATCATATTTGTTTCAACAAATGGCAAATAAAAAAATTACTAACAGAACATTTTGATTTAAACCTGTGACCTTCATTCCCAGAAAATCTCTGTATTTGCTGCTAAGAAGTTTATACTCTGGATGGGAAGAAAGTGTATTAATGTGCCAGCAGTCAGAAATCTGTGCATGTAGATCCCTTCGGCTTGTAATTGTTATTAAACTGGTTCACTGCACCCTTCATAAAGTGTGGAGTCTCTTGGTAGGGGAGTAAATAGACCTCTGTTTATTCTGAGAAACTTGTGAACTACTGTAATTCATTTCAGATTTATAGATTCACTGTCTTCAAATTGATGTTGTTTTTTACAAGGAAATGAACAGCCAATTTTTTTAACAAACCGATGCAATTTAATTCGTATAGAATTTATCTGCCTTTGGATCAGCAGCATAACATGATTTTAATTACACCTACCACACTTCACTGAATTCCCTCATTCTGTCGCAAAGCCTTATCAGAGTAAAGGTCCATGAGATGTGTTGAGCTCTGCTGAGCCCTAAGTCACAAGGTTTGCATTCTCATCATACAAAAAAAAACATAAAAAAGAGCCAGTCATTTACACTTCTGTCTTGGGGGAAGTGATACTATTATATAGAGAAGTAGTGGGAAATACAAACTACTAAGTGCCTTTGTGGTTAAGAAATCAAGTGCAAAACCATCTAAAAACTATGATTAGAGAAAAAGAAAGGAAGTGTTGAAGCAGGTCAGCAGCACTATATTGAAATAATTATTGTCAGTTATTCATTATGTATTAATTCATGGCTAAGTCGGTTTTCCTACTTTCTTTGCAGCACAGATATAGTTCTCTGCTAGTAAGGCTTTGTATCAGCCCACTCAATGGCAGTGTTTTCTGAATATATAGATATGAATTAGTTGCAGCTGCCTTTGTGGTATCTAAGAGGAAGGAAACAACTGAAAGGAGATCCCATCTGACGGCAGAGACCTGCAAGTGCTAAGCCTGTGTCCCTGGGAAATGCAGCAGAGCTGTTTTCTCACAGCAGTCAGAGTGGGAGGAAAAGGCCTCAACATCAGTACTTTCATGGCTTCAACACAATTTTCCCCACTTTTAAAATAAACCCATGGAGAGGAATTATCTGAATCAAGAACTATTTTCCTTTATTGCATTTAAATATATTTGAGGGGTTTTAAACAAAGACTGCGCAGCCTGTTTGCTGAACTGCCTTTCACAGCTGTCGAACCTATAAATCAGCTCAAGCAGAGAGATGGAAGTGGTGATTCCCATCTGGTTTGGGGCAAAATTGAGAGATGGGCTGAAAAGAGAAGCCCAGGTGGAAAACTTGGCAGTTCCCTGGCCTGACGCAGTCATGCAGACACCGGGAAAGTCCCCGTAGCTGCTCCTTGGAGATTTAGTTTTCTGGGAAGGCCCATGTGACTTTGGAGAGTTCTGTGGGCTCAAAGCTATTGGGGACATAGGAAACCAATCTGAAGCAAAGCAGACTTTGTTAGTTCTGTTCTTCAGAGCACTATTTATTTTATTTTTTATATATCATCATTAACTGATGTTGGTAGTTTGTCTTTCCATTGACAGAGTAGAAATAGCGGAACAATTTAAGAAAGAAAAGGTAATTTCAAGGATTTCTTAGGAAGGTCTAGTCAGCGATTTTGATTTGAAATGCATCTGTAAGGAACTAGAGAGAAGACAATTTGAAAGAGAGATCTCAATCAATGTGCTGTCACCCACCATCCGTGCTCCTTGGCATCACTTGTAACGTCTCCAAAGTTTGACGGCAGAAGTGGTGCAGTAGAGCCCTACAGTACTTTTCAAAGTACAGATGGGCCAAGCACAGATGGTTGAATTGCATCCCGTGCAGCCTCTCGCTTAAACAAATATAGAATAATCTCCCTGACACTGCTGGGGTGTTTTTCAGATTTACACTGAACTAAATCATGCCATGAATTTTTGATTTTCTCTTTATCATCATCCATCCCAATTAGTGGGTTTTCTTTCTGATACAATGCCAAATTGTTATATTCATCTTCATATCTTTTGCAAGATGCAATTTATGCATCTGGAATGCATAAAATTATAAATAAAATCTGTTATACAGTTCTCTACTTTAAGACACCTTCCTTTTAACAATTTCCTTGCTTAGATAATAAAGTATCTCAGAGATTTGCTATGCCCATTTCATGCAAAAGGAATAAAAAGATGGTTTCTAAGCAAAAAGTTTACAACCTACATAAAGCAAAGAGAAGAAACAACACCAGCACTGCTAATTAAAAATGTGCCAGCACAGGTCAGCAGCATGTGCAGTCTTACAGTCAGTGCCTCAGACAAGAATTGTCGTGTATTTGTCTGGGTTTTTTGTAGGCATCGTGTTAAAGTTGAGTTTCAGAAGTCTCTGAACATGACTTTGCAGGTGTTTACAGAGAGTTTCTGACAGGTATGACAAGAAAAGCTGAAGATACTTGTTTCAAAATTTAGCAACTGGGTAATAAAGGCTGTCATCGTTAACAGAGAGAAGTCAGTGATGGCTCAGTAGAGGTGTGATTAGAAGTGAAATAGAAGCTGTGAAGGATCTCAAAACTGAGACTTACAACTCATGTGCTCTGTGTGGGGACTGCGAGAACAGTGGGAAGGTGCAGGGAGCAGAGGATGGCGTGGAGCTGGGCTGTGTTATCTTTGCAAAATTGTCTTTGCAGAAGCGTTTTGAAAGGATATGAAGAGAAGATGGTGGGACTCAGCAAGGCCAGAGGAAAGGGCGTGAGAACAGGCAGGAGGAGAACTGATAAAATCTGCTTACCTATGGGAATGGATTGAAAATGATGTTTTAAAGCATCATTTACTGACTTTGCACAACGTTTAAGCAGAGATAAGCTTGAGACAGTCTCAGAAAAGGCTACAGCCCCACTAAAAGCTTACAGAAAAAGGATGGGGGAAAATCTCCAGTGAAGGGGTTTGAACACTAGAGAGGAGCAATGAGGAGATCAGTTCTACCTGTGGAGAACATAAGCTGACCAGTTGGCATTTGTGAGGTGTATGAAATCTAGACAAAAATTTCAATTTGATGAGAAGAAGTCAATCCATCCGTCTTTCACATGTGTGTCTTGGAAACTGAGCTGAGTTTGTGTTTGTGGAGGACAAAAGGAGGGTGGGGAGAGAGGACATCTCTCATATTGCTGCAGAGAGCAGGAATGGGACCTGCAGAAGACAGGCAGAAAAATGTGGGAGGCAGAACCGTGGGAGAACAAGATTCTTGAGAAGACTGCACTGAGGGTATCTGAGAGCTGGAGAAATAGAGGAAGAGGAGTTGACAACAATGCTGGCTGGACACGCCCCATTTGGAATGAATGAGTCTGGTTTTACTGGTGTGCAAAAAGTGGATGCTGAGCTGGGAAGGAAATTCTGGTGGTGCTTTGGAACAGGACCCAAGGCACCAGAGAGGGAGTTGAGTGAGTTCCCAGACAATGGGGAAGTCACTGGGATTTATGGTAGAACTGTGGTGAGTAATGAAGAATGATTGCACGTTCTTAACATGAGAAGTCAGTTATTCCTGTACTAGAGAGCTTTTATTCAACAGTTTTGCAAATGTGTTCTGATGGCAGGGCCTATGCCATAGCTGTAGCATTTGCCCAGGCAACACCAGTATAACAAAGGATACATTTTTTTAAATTTAGTAAAATATACCAAGCTGTTCGAAAGTGAACCGATGGTGAGAGCAAGAGGAGAGAAAAGGGGGTGCCATTTTCATTTTCTAAACAAGCAGAATAATGATCTTTAGAATTCAACACAGCAGCTATTGAATTTTTCATTCTGTGATACCATAAAAGATACGGATGTACAACAAACACAACTCCTACAAAAGCAACTAGGTGAAAAAGGCTCAGTGAGAAGTGGATAACTGAATTTCCTCTGACAGAAAAGTGATTGGCAGATCAATAGCCAAAAAATCCAGCTCTTGAGAAATATGTGAATATTCAGCTACAACTCTATTGTAGATCGCAGTTCATTTCTGAGTCCTTCCACCCCTTATAGGAGATAAAGAATGAATTTATTAATCTTTGTTGACCTATTGACCTCTACATTTATGTCCTAGAATACAGATTTACTTTTGAAAATCCCAAGTTACTGTGCATGCATACATATTCCATCACGCTGTATATACGGTGTAACATATGGAGAATTGATATTAATCCTTTTCCTTTTAAAAGTGCGTAGAGAGGGTACTGCAAGGGGAAAACAATCAGTTCTTGTTCGAAAGCGGGTCAGCTCAGGAACTGAGCAGCCAGTTTGTAAGCTGTGAGACACTGTCAGATATAAGGTTTCCCTCCATGACCCTGCCAAACCTCCTCTGCTCTCTGCTCTCCTTGGGCCCTGATGTCAGGTCATATTCCACATATCTTGCCTAAAAGAAATCAAGAAAAAAGGTCTGTTCTTTTATTGGGCTTTTGCTGGCTGGCTCAGAGGTTGGCACACGCTACCCCAGCACTGAACTTCCTTCCCCATTAAGCTCTTAATTGCCACAAGTTGTGTTCCCTGCACACTTACAGCTGTGTCCTCATCACCTTAACCTCTGTGGTATCTTCAAGAAATCCTTAGACTGATGTTTTGTGCTGCTACCTTGTGACTGTTGGCTGTAAATACACCAGTGCCTGAGTTCCTGTCTCCTGGGTTTCCCACTCACCATTCCTCTGACAAAGGAAAATATATAGACTTGTTTTCATGAAATGTGGGTGCTTGAGATTCTTTTTAATTACTGCTGAATTCCGTTACACAGTAAAAAGGCCTTGTAGGTCGAGTTAACATTTTCACTTTATAATTTTGACAGTGCAATATAGTACAATTGAATTAATCAGTTTTTCCCGAGCTTCTGTTATAGAGATTTTGAGGGTCTCAGTTAAATCATCCTATTTGCAGACTGATTACTAGGGAGAGAATGTATCATTCTGAGTTTAAATTATCTTTCTGGGAACAGATTTTAATCTTCCCTTCTTTTTTCTCTGTGGAGTCCTGTGGATGTATTCAACTCTGTGTTTTCAAAATGTTTTCTATTTTTGTCTGTTTAATGAAGCATGCCAAACATTCCTCACTTTTTGCACTTTAGAAATCTGTAGGAGTAATTTCTTTTCCTGCTATTTTTCAGAAAGAAGGATTGAGGATTTATTTTACTTTTTTACTTTTTCCAAAAAGCATACAGTCTTTCATGCATAAGAAGTTCTTTCCTATGCTTGTATAGCATTGAGCATGATGGGTTACTTAAAGATACCAACTTCTCAGCTATGCAGTGCTGGGACTTTAGAAGTCTGGCAAAGGGTCAGATCTCTGAGGGACCAATCTGGTGGGACAGGCTGTGCTCAGAACTGCTTGCTTTCTAATGCAGCACAGTGATGTTTCATTGCTGCTTTCTAGGAGTTAAATGGTCTTTTTGCTGAGTTCCCCAGGAGGATTCTGGCCATGAGATCTGGAGCACACAGGGCATTTTCCTGCCAGCTCAGCTCCAGCTCCTCGGTCCTCAGGAACAAGCAAGATTTCAAAGCCATTTCTGTGCCTGGGACCAGATGCTCTCTGCCCAGGGTGTGTGCAGGTACTTTGAATTAGGAGCATGAGCATCTGACATTAGGGCTTGGACTATTTTACAAGAGGCATTGAACTAAAATGTGGATGATTTAACACCTGACTTGGGGACAGCAAAGTAGTTATCCTGCTGAAGGTCACATTCGATCACTCGAATCATGATGAATATGAGAGCATAAGACAGCTCAGGGGAAATCTTCTTTATTTTTATGAGACAGTCCAGGATCCCACCACACTTGTGGAATATATAGGTAAAGGGGTGGTGCAGGGAATTGGTTCTTTTCCCCATGTCTTCTTTACTAGAAAATAAAAAGGATCTATACACCATATTAAGAAATCCGAGGTGGATTCAGCCTGGAGAACTGCAAACTCTGCTTTCTTTGGCACTGTGTGAAAAAGGGACAAGAAGGAAAGAGAGAAGGAAGAGAAGTCTTTAATCCCCGTGTGTGACACTACTTAGACAAATACTTTCCAGATTAGGCATCAAACCATCAACTACCACACTCAGTTCTGGTCTGCTCTTTCATATGCAGTTTTGGCTGAACGTTCACATTTTCTCTGAAGAACTGGTTATGTAACAGGACACTTGCTTTCTTATCTCTCTTTCCACAAACTCTTGCTTCTCAATCAAACCAACAGCAAAGGTCAGGATTTATGCAGTAACATTAGGTGGGAGTGCAAAGAGGCAGCTGGAATAGAAGCTGGAATAGAAGCTGGAAGCCAGCCATAAGCCATGGCCGGCTCTCTTTTTTCTTCTTGCAATGTATCACTTGTCCATGAAGGAGCATTAACGTCCTCTGTATGTACCATCTCTATACACACTGTTGGGAACGTGTAATGTTGCTCTTAGTAACAACATTCCATTATTTTCTATCTCACAGTTGTCAATAAATCATCTGTTAAATGAATCAGGTCTTGTGAACTTGTACTGGCAAGATTGATTTTTGCATGTTTCTTTAGGAAATGAATTAAATCTTAGAAAGAAAAATGTGTGCACAGTGGCAGAGTGTGCTTTCACAGAGTATTTATGATGAATAGAAGGAAAATAGAGTACACATGCTTCAAAGAACACATTCTTGTAATGATGCTCAGTACTAATATGATCTGAAGTAAAGATGGTAAGATCAGAAGCTTTCAATGCAGAAAGATTACCATTTCCTTTGAAAGCATTATTTACTGCAAAATCCTGAGATACTTTTAGATATACATTGAGTTCTTCCATTGTAATTTACCTAAGTCCTTTTTTTTTGGCTTTCCTCTGTATCTGTCAAAATAATTGAGCTTTCAGCAGAGCTTTTTACAGACAGAGGGTATGAATCCAAAGGTGATTTTTTCTCTTTACTGCCTGCCTTTATAACAACTGAAGGAGGAGGCTCCTCTTGCATTATTGCTTGCATGGAGGCAGCTCTGTGAGTCTGTGAGCAAGAGTGAATGTGTGTCCCCTCCACCTGTTGGTACAGATACTGAAATCTCATCTCCTCTTACTGTCAGAGAAGGTTTCAGGAAGAAAACAAAAAAATTCCCAGTGACTTCTCCAAGATTTTCACAACATTAGAGGTGCATTTCTATGACCAGTCATAGCAGGTGTAGTAGGGACTTATTTTTGATCCTTTGCACCAAGGCACACATAGAACAGCCTGTGGTTACTAGCTCACAATGAAATGATGAGACTTTGTTGCCTTAATGGGATGACTGCTTTTCCTGACAGTGACAGGGATAGTAAGTGGTGTACTAAAGTCCTGTCATCTAATGTCCAGGAAGTTGTGGCAAAATGGGGAAAGTAATTCTAGCTCTATAGTGAATTAAAAATAAAAAAATTAAAAGGGATGGAACGTGGAATAATATCCCCGCATCCTTAAGGAGCACCAAAGGAATAGTGAAATCTAAAAGGCATAAGGCAACTTTTGGAGGAAGACTGAGTAATATATTCTAAAATTCTTTCAGTGTATGACACCCGGAACTTTCAGCTACCTGTGTAAATTCAGAACCTTGGAAAATCAGATGCAGGCCCACAGTCTAATTTCAATGGTATGGTCTACATGTACTGAAATCTGGGATTTGAACTGGACAGTCTGATAAATAAAAAATCTAGGGAAAATATTGTTTTCACTAAAGGATGAATTCCTGTAGCCAGCTCTGTGCAGTGCTAGAGAAACCAGCACAGCCTCGGAGTTCCCAGTTTCAGAGTTGCCACTGGAAAGCTGCTGATGTTTGCACAGTGTACAGCCTTATCCAGCATTCTAAATCCTCAGTCCTCCAGGATGCCTGGCTGGACCTTTTACAAAATTTTCTAATTGCAAACACTTTGAGAACATTGATCCACAGCCACTCTGATTCAATAATTATTGTGAAGAGCACTTCTGTGGCCTGGCAGGGGATGGGGCTGGAAGGACTGCCCCAGATCTCCAGTCATACCCCTGCTGCTGCCCCCTCCCAGAACACTTCTCTTTCCTCACCCATTCTTTCAGCAAGTACGATCCAGGAGTTTAATTTTCTTCAGACTGACCAAATTTTAAATTAGATTCAGATGATTTTGGCTTTGGCTTAAGCCATCAGCAAGTCACCATCTAGGCCTGGGAAAGGGGGGTCTCCTTTCCAGGCACCCTTTTCTCCTATTCTTTGCTTTTTTTGCTCATAGACTTGACTGTGCTATGGGGAAATGATAATAATTGCATCTACAAAGGCTTACAGCTGCCCTACAATACACCCTGTCAGCCTGGCCACTTTCAAAGCTTTCTCAGCCACAGTTCCAAATCTGTCATTTTTTTTTACAAAACAAATTCGTTTCACACAAGCCATTTTTATCTTTTTTGGAATTGCACAGGGTATGGTTTTCATAATGCCACAGGATGGTTTTGATCTCACTTGCTGCTTTTCTATTATTTTGGATGTTAAATATTTTAATAGTGCAAATATTTTTTAAAATCGGGACATTTTCAATAAACCACATCCTTGAATGCACAAAACTCAATCCTGCCTCTAAAAGACTTTAAAAATACACAAACGTGCACCAAGAGCTGAGAAAAGAATTGACATTTCTTTAAATGATTCTTCAAAATGGGCATTAGTAGGAGATTCTTGCAGCTACATTCCATACTTTTTTGAAGTTATTGATTCCCACAGCTTCTAAATGCCAGGTGCTCATTAGTAAGTCCATCTCATATTTTTCTTTACTCTGTTAAATGAAGTTTTGTAGCTACATGAGGTAATACATGTTACAGTAGGCAAATAACAGACAGTGAGTGTTTTGAGCCTTTTTTTATCTACAGCCTTCTCTGACACTCAGCTCGTCTCAGCTACCCTCTTTTCAGTCCTGGAGAAGTTTGTTTTGTGCTTTAGCAGCACTCCAGCTCTTCGGTCCAGAAACAGAGGCCAGAATGGCTTCGGTATCAGTGACCACCTCAGCTAAAAGCACCAAACTTTGTTAAAAATTGAGCCACTCCACCACTTTGCCAGGGTAGATTCAGGCAAGTTCCCGAGCACCGGTTCTGTAAGGGAGGAGGTGCTTCTTCATTTCACCCCCAGCTGGAGTCCTGTCCTTCGGGGAGTTTCCACAGTCCCTCTGCTCACACCACAGGACACAGTTGTCTGCCCAGAAGCCAAACCCCTGCTTGTGATGGGCTTTCTTGTGCATCTAATGAGAAGTGTATTCTAATGCCTTTGTTAATGGGATGCACTTGAGCTCTGATGAACCGTCCCAGACAAGTGTGTTTGCTCACATTGCTCTTCACTCCTGTTAATGGCACTGCTCTGGTGTACAAATGGCTCCAATAAAATCCTAGTCAGATCATAAATCCGTGCAAATTTGGTTCTCAATATTCAGAACTATTGTATTTCCTTACGGTGATTTCTGCTCCGCTTGGTTGCTCCGTGCTGCCCTGAACGCTGGGTCATGGCGCTGCATTTCCTCGTGGTATTTGTGCATTTCTGGGTTTGCAGGGTGCAGTAGTGCATAGATAGTTCTGATTTCCTGTCAGGGGATCTTTGCAATCCACAGGGGAGCTATGTTGTCTCATTTGCACTTCCTTATTGAATTTCAATCAGTTTTCCCAACCATTTGCTGGAGGAATTCCTGTGGGACATCTTCAAATGCTCCTAGCCACATGCTGTCCGACAACTCCTCATTTTCTCTTCTAGGATTGTCTGTGTTTTCTCATTTAAGAATAATTCACCACATGACAACATTTTACATTAATGAAGCCCTGGTGGTATCAGATGTGATGACATTCTGTAGGGAACAGAGAAAATAAGCACAGGGATATACTCAGGATAAAGTAAAAATCAGCTGATGTGCAAAAAAGTTGATGAGGGGGAAAACCAGCTTCTGCTGGCATCTGCTGACTCACGAGTATCTCTCTCTATCCTGCTCAAGCACAGGCAAATTGGATTTATTTGTCGCTTTTCAAGGGTCCCTCAGGAAGAGAATAAGGATGGTGGGCTCCAGTAAAAATTAAGTGTATCTACTCAATTGTTTCCCCCTTTTTTCTGTTCAATAGAGTACCAGTTCCTGGAAGAAGGAGTCTTGCTAATAAATTCCTGGGTCCCTCTGCAGGCTTTAGGCAGTATCCGATATCCTGGCAGAGATTCTGGGAAGAATGTGGGGTGAGGTTTTTTTCTGTGAGAAAGAAGATCAGTCCTAGTCCCTCTGGAAATGCCCTGTGCTACATCCACTCAGGCTGCACAGTGAGAGTCCTGCTTTTGCATTTCTGTACAATATTCTGCAGTTAGTTTCTTCAGGTAGCAGCAATGATCATTACTGTGAGGGTAGAGAGCCCAAACATTACCTCCAAAACAAGCATATCCAGCACACACTGGCATTTGGATCTTGCTGCCCATAAAAATAATACCTTTGCACATTAAAGCAAACAAAAAACCCCCAATGAGCGACTGGGAGCTCCTTAATTTTAGATTTGAACAAACTTAAAGAGATGGAGTAGTGTCAGAACAACAGAATTGTGTAAAAGTAGTTTTATCCTATGAACCACCTTCATGTATTTCAAAAGAATGGTATCAAATAATAATTAATATCTCTTTTTACTATGACACTTTACAAAAATTATCTACTACCATTGGGTTTTTTCCTAATTCAGTTTAGGTCTATCTGTAATTGCACAAGGAACTGTAAAAATTGGAGGTCTCTTACAGCTCTTTTCATATATAATAATATTTTCAACTTCTTTTTGAGAAGTGTTGCATGTGCTTATGCTTCAACATAGGCATTCTGTGAAATCATACTGTGTTTTCACTTTTTTCCCCTATATACAATCTTTTCATTTTTTTTCTTGGCAGTTGCTTTCCCGCTCCATTTGAACATAAATAGATCTGCCCATTTCTTCTCAAATACTGTCAAATTACTAATTTTACTTCCTGAATTTTGCTCTTTCCAGCTCAAGGCCATTTTCTTTATGGAAAGTAGCAGCTGCCCTTAACATCACCAGCTCAAGTTATTTCCAACTACTGTAACTCAGAACATTTTTACTGAAGATCAGAATCTAAAATTTCTCTTTGTTCAGCAAGTGGAGCAAAACAACCTCCTGGATGTGAAGTTCAGCAGGTTGTCTTTAACATTTTCAGCTGTGGCTTTGGAAGGTCTGTAGGAAACAATTCCATTTAAAGCCCAAATATACGCACTATGGTAGCCTATACTGTTTGTCTAAAAACCACTGTCCCACAGTTCCTTCATTTTAACCACGGTGAGTTTTGCTTCTACTCTTAATTATTCTTCCAACTTTGCTTATTTATTATTCCCAGCGCCTTACAGTGCAATATCTGCTGAGCTGTCGGCAACAAAGTCAGGTATCTGTGAAATCCTCCCATGGGCCGTGAGCTGTGTGTTTACTTTAAACACTGCTTTAAATTCTCAGCAGTGGTCAGTTTTTCTGAGAACTCAGCCTCCTTGCAAAGACTGGCCACTGCTGGACAGGCCAGGGCTAAAGCCAACTAGAGTCTCTTCTCTGAGATCTGTTCAGAGTATGAAAAACAGAGAGCGAGGAAGTCTTTGAAGAGGAGGCAAGAGGAGGCAAGAAGAGAGATGATGACTCTATCTGTAAAGCCTTTTTTTTATCCAGAACATTGCATGAACTGTTGGAAAAGTCCACTCATTCAGACATTTTTATTTGTTCTGCTTTAGTTTTCATTTGATGTAACTCTATTCCCCCTCTCAGGTGTTATTACAGAACTGAATGAGGCCATTAGAGTGAGCTGGCAAATGAATTTTGGGAGACTAAGAACCATGCAGCGAATAACATTTTAATTAGTACCTGACATGGCCAGAATGTCACAAGGGACGTTACTCTCACAAGCTTTCTGCTTGGCTCTGACAGTCCCCCACCATCATTATGGTTTGGATGTATTTAAAATAAAACTCCAGGCTTCTTAATCACCCGACAAAGATGAACTTTCCAGGGTTTCCACAATTAAAGCCAGCACAAAAGGAAGTAGCAGTAAGTACTAGGAAAGCAGATGTACACTTTGCCTCCAGCGCTAGCGAGGGAGCTTTGTAGCTCTCAATCTTCGTTCACACGGTTCTAGCTGAGCTTTGTGTTTTAAATGTGCCATTTTAAAGAAGCTTCAGATCAAAGCCTGTTTCGTCTTCCCAGTAAATCAGCTGCTCCTGTAATCATCTCAAAGTCTGAACGGCAGGATCTTGGCGTCTGCTGCTGTATATATAAGGCAAAACAAGTGACAGAAGGATCAGAGGTGGTTATCAGCATAGGTGTCAACCTTGTGTAAGAATAGCCAGTGAGTGCTAAAAACGCAGTGAGACAAATATATCCACGTAGAGCTTTGTCATGAAATGGTGACTACAGGAGCGATTTTTCATGTGAGCTGTTCATTGATCGGACCAGCAAGGCATGTTTGGAATGCACTACCTTTCCTTATAGTAATAGCAAACAATCCATTCCTTTCTACTTCATAAAATTATTTGCATAATACTTCATTTTTTATTGTTATAAGAAGTTGCCTGAGGCCCCAGTGAAAAGAGCAAATTAGAGCATTACTCCTTCCAACCACGAGCGGTGAAATATTTGTGAAGGCGATTATCACCAGAGTTGCATCACCAAAATCTCAGATATAAAACACTTGGGAGTCATCTACAAGTCACACAGATGTGTGTATGTTTATATGCCTCTGTGTGGAGTTGAATTGGAAGTGGAAGGTTAGCACAGCCCTGAATTTATCTTGGTGCTTAGTTTCAAACCAGCTCCTGCAGCAGCAGTGTTCAGAGCGCTGTTCTGCACTTCTGGGAGCAGACCCACCCCCTCAGCCTGAAAGATGTTACAATTTTTTTAACTGCCTGTGTTAATAATCCACACATATGTGGACACAATTATAGCAGGGTGAAATAGGATGGTGACTTACCTACAAGAAAATGTAACGATGCTTGTCAGAGAAAGCATGGTTAAAATTGCTGCGTTTTCTTTTTACAAAGCATACAAAATACGAAGAAAATATAAAAGTTAGAACAAAAGATCTGCTGTCAACCTCCATGCTAAGGTACATTAATGTCAAATCTTTTCAAGAAGTGTTGCCACATTGTTTTTAAATATGTTTTACCATATAATTTTGTTGTGTTAGTCTTCAAAAATACAAAAATGAGAGGTTTTTCCCGTCTGAACTGATGAAATAATGCCTGTCCTACTTCTAGCTGGAGGAATATATCACTATTGGAGAATGTCATTTAGGTTTGTGCTATATCACATTTTAATCAAAACTAAATGGACTTGTCCTCCAGGCTCACAGAACAAATGACTGCACCGTTTGTTACCACTCACGTGCTACCAGTGGAGCTGGTTTCTGCTTGAGAGCCAGGCAGCAGGCAGGGCTGGATTCCAATAATACATCCTCTACCTCTTGTTGCTCAGGGAATACAAAGCATCTCGATCCATGGGCTCTCTTGCAAAGTTTTCTGTTTCTTATTTACATTTTGTGGCTGGTCACCTCGGCCACAACCCATTGCTTCTGCTCCATGGCACCACATTTGCATCTTCAAGCAGGTTACTAAGAAGTAGTGGCATGTCCCTAAGCTGAAGATTTCATTTGCATGGGAAGAACACTACCCTCAGTAACTAAATATGCATTTTTTAAAACTATCTTTTTTTTTTTTTTTAAATTTCTCTGCATTTGCAGTTTCTTTTCTTCTACTGTACAGAAACAGTTGAAGCTATCCCAGCTTTCAGGGGTGTTTCCCTTTGGCATTCAGGGCACCGGGAATTTGCCCCTCAATCTCTACCTAAGAGACTAGTTAGTATTATATAACAATGATATGAACCCAAAGAACCAGTCTCTCCACATGTAATTGCTAGGAATGTAGTACTATTTGTAAGAATTATTATTAGAATAAGAACAGTAGGAGTGAGAAGGCAACAGACAGATGCCAGAGAGATGACAAGAAAGTCAAATGACACAAAACCTTTTGTACACATTCTATGAATCTGGTTGCATACTTTGCTTGTTGGGAAATAGTGTAATGTATCACTGTAACTTATTCCTCAACAATATGGATTTCTTGTTTACAACACAGTGCCAGAATATTCCAGCAGCAAGTGAGACACTAATACAGTCCTGCAGGAATGTACTTCCTAAGTATTAAGTTTTGTTTAGAATTCACTGCAGTAGGAGTCGTGAGTCTTGGGGGTTTTATTTTGTTAGTGGATGGAGATTTTACAATATTGCTTCGCTAGGCTGGAGTAAAAATGGGATGTGATTCAGTATTGATTTAATCTTATACATCTACAGGTAAGTTCAGTTTTAATGTTGATTTCTATCACTAAGTACTATTGAAATTCCCTATCTGAAAGAGTGAAATTAAATATTATGCTGCTAATTTTCACCCCCAATGTATATAGATTAGTATCTGTAGAGCTGAAAAAGTCCATAACAAAAGCAGGCCCATAAAAGCCTGAGCCTTTACAGCATGTTAATGGTTTTCCATTAGATCAGATTAATGCTTTCTGCTTGGTGAAAATAGGTATTTAGCAACAGTGCCTTCAGTTTGCGAGGAATAAATAACTGCTGGACCAAGTGCTTCACCCTTGGGAATAAATCTGTACTTTAGGTGCTTGTTAATAAATCACTTCTGCAGGATAATTTGTCACATCAGCAGATGCAGATCTGAGGATGTTGTTAGGTCCAGCAGCTCTCACATCTCTCCCTGCATTCACATTGCTGAGACTCAGAGAAGGGACAGATTCTGCCCCTGCTTGAGGTCCCACTGCCACCTCAGGTGCAGGGACTGAGCTCTGGGGTCAGGTTGGTGAGCTGGGTGTTACCCAGCCGGCCTCTCCATCCTTGGCTGGAGCAGCAGCCATCCCAACCTGCTGCACTCGGGGAAGCCGTGGGCTGTGAGCGGATCATCGAAGCCATCAGCGGGGAAGGATCCAGGAATTAACGTTACAGGAGGATCTGATATCAGATGGCTGCTAAGGCAGAACCTTTGTTGACATCAGTAAAATAGGAAGGGTAAAGAATTGTGGGTTGTTCTCTCTTCGAAAGGTGTAGGAAATGAATTGAAGCCAGAGTCTCTTATCTCGGAGGAGATACACACCAGTGAAAAAGCCTGTTTACATATGTTTGCACTTGGGTCTGTTTCACAGCACCAGAGCTTTAAATGGTTGTTGACAGTTGACTGGACAGATTTCAGTTGTGAGAGAGAGGCTATGGAGAGGTTCCTCCCTTGCTGATTCTCCTCAGCCTGGATTTTTTAATCAGTGCTTCAAGTCATGTCAATATCCATATTGTTTGCAACCCCGGTGTTGTCTCCCTATAAATCTTCAAATAGCAAGAGACCCATTATCACATCCATTCCTCCTACAGCTCTGTTCTTCTCATCTGAGAAATGCGACTTGAAACTTCTATTAATAGTGAAGAGGTACGTTTGCACTGCATTTTTCATGAAGAGGGTTCTTAAAAATGCTTTATAACTTCCACTAATGTAAATTTATATATAAGAATCTCAGATGAGGGGCTCCTCAGAGCTATGCTCTCTAATTGTTTGATATATAACTAATGGGCCCTACCACCAGAAATAAAACATTGAGTGCCCTGGTTCCTGGATGCCAGAGCACTGACTTTGTTTGTATGAAACTCCTGCCCTCTGAATGTCAATCCACTTTGAAGTGTCCCAAATGTGCCCCAAACCAAACAAATTCAGAATTATTATATGTCTCCTGTAATGTTTAAATGAAATAAATAAAAATAGAATGTGGTTCCATTTGGTGGAAGAGCAGGATATTTTTAACCAGGCATGGTAGCATTAAAATAAAATTTAATACAAGAAATGTCAAATAAAAGGATGCTTCCTCTACTTTAATGTGCAGGAGAAAGTAAGATTGAGGGCATTAAATACTTGAATAGAAATTTAACTGAACTTTGCATTAAATTTTTGAAGTCTTGTCCAGAAATTTATTATTCACTCTATATTAATGGCAAAGTTGGCTCCTGTTTGACTCATGAAACAGCATTTATTCTAGTGAAGAAAGACTGCAGTCCTAAGGGAGAACCTCAACATCATATCCACTGTGGAATCATCCTTAAGCAGCATACTTAAGGATTATCTCAGTTATTCACAGAAAAACTATCCGGAATGCAGAAAACTCCAATTCTGGGCTTGCTGTCAATCATGCCTCAGATCAAATTCCAAAGGAAATCTGCAGGGTTTGTGGTCAGCAACACCAAGAGCAATAAATTCACCCAGGGTCCACTCTCAAGCACTGCCCTCAAAAACAGCTGTTTCTCAACATGGTTGAAGTTACAGACATGGAAAAATTGTAATGACTTCATTACAAATGGCATTTTACAGACCCTGACATGTTTGATTGGCTCAATTATAGAGAGAAGTTGTTTCAAGTCTGATTTACCATTAATTACTTCTGTTTACCATTAATTAATTACTTCTGTCCCACATATGCTGTGCATTCAATCCTGGTTTGTATTGCAATTTAAAAGCATGGATTCCAATTACCGCAGTCAATGCAGTTTACACCAAATGACCACTTCGTGAGATTTGTTTTAGAGACCTTACTTTGGCCCTGGGGAGTGCATCCTGCATCCTGCAGGCTGCTGAGGCTGGGAGAGGAGCTCCTTGTTCCTGCCCTACACACAGGGTGAGTTTGGGAGCAAATCCAGTGTCCCTCAAAGCATTTGGCTTACCTTGGGTTGCTGTGGTGTCTGGGGTTGGCTTTGTGTTTGGAACTACACAAATCTGCATCAGGAAAATCAGGCTCTAGAGGGTATTTTCTTTATTATTATTTCTTTGTCCTGGGCCTCGACTGTCTGTGAAGCTCAGTGTACCTGTCCAGAAGGCACAGTGAGGGGTCAGGAAGGCACAGGAATGGATGTTTGTAGTCCAGAGTTCCAGCCTTGGCCTCCTAAAGGTGATGTGTGCCACAATAATTATTTAATAAGTATCAGGTTTGCACAATAAAACTATATTACTCATTTCTTGGACAAATGAATCCTCTTTTTTTTCACCCAGTTTGGAAAGATTAGATAGTTTACAATGAGTAAAATGTAGTGTTAATTTAAGTGAGATAATAAAGTGGTAAGCTTTTTCAGCAAGGTAGGCCACTTTACAATTAGTATGGCATTGTCTTCAATTTATTTTACATTACTTGATGGGATTTTTTGTTTAAGACCTGATTTTTCCTTACCTGGACTCAGCTTAAGAGGGATAGTGATCTTCATATTTTTATTTTTCATAGGAAAATTTATCAAACTCTTTCAGGGTTACAGAAAAAAAATGAGAAAATCTTTCTTTTTCTCCCCTGTCAAATTTAGAAACGGCTATAATTTCTATTTTTAACTTCAAAGGTATTCCTGTCCCAAACTAAAGTGTGAGAATAAACAAATCCTCAGCACAGCCATGACATATCAGCAAGTTCCTTGCAGTCATTGGAGCAGTGAGTTTAACTTGGGAGAGCTGTGGGACTCAATTGTTCTTCAATAAGGTGGAAGGAGGAATATTATAATGTGCAGTGAGATGGAGAAGACTTATTGTGACTGTGAAGGATGTCTGCCTCTGTGGCATAAAATCTTGCTCTGTATTTCAAGAAATGTCATTTAAAATGTAGAATGAGTGCACAGCAGGAATAATAAAATTGCCTGAGTATGTGAATTTTAAGCACTAAACATGACACAGAAATAAGAATTTGTTTTGACAGAAACTCATGGTTAATGCAGCTTTCCTCCTTAAAAATATTTGCTTCAGCTGGACATTAATCTCGTAGCAGAAATTTCTGGGAAAATTAGATACTTCTCAGTAAAATTTATAAGAAAATAAATGTTTTACCTAGATAACAAAATGGAATTGACAGCCTTCAGAGGTGGTGCAGTCTCTCTTGCAGTAGAACTAGAGCAACATAACAATTTTTTCTGTATATAAATAAGTATATATATTTTCTATTACTGTAATAATAGCCTCATACTAAGCCAAATGTGGTTATAAATTATCCCTAGCATCTTTTTCGAGTAGCATGTCTAGGCGAGTATGTCCCTCCTCCCCATCTGTTTGACTGATATTTTTCTCTGAAATCCTAAAAGGTGAAGACATTTAAGTTAAATAGTCACATAGCTCTAATTGCCAACCGGCAGGGAGCTCTGCGTGCCACTTCTTCCATCACCAATCATATCAGCTTCCAAGGAAGTACTTGAGTACAACTTATAATTCATAATGACTTACATTTTCTTTTTAGCTTGCATCCTTTCCCCTGACCTTCTCTTTTTCCTTCAGAGCTCTTAATGAGGAGAACTTTACAACCATAAACACTATTTTGCTAATGGACTCTCTGGGGAGAGGTTTTTCCCTGGTGCTCCTGACTCAGTCTGGTGCTTTGTTCTTTCCTAGCTTGCACAGACAAAGAACTGAGGAATCTGGCTTCGAGACTAAAAGACTGGTTCGGTGCCCTTCACGAGGATGCGAATCGTGTCATCAAACCCACGAGCTCGGAGACGGCACAAGGCAGTAAGAAAACCCCTTTCCCGTTGAACATTGGGTGTTGTAGGAGCTTCCCACCATGAGAGAACTGAACTGAGCACAGCTGTTGGTGCTGCAACATCCTGTCAGGCAGGCGCCAGTGAATAAGCAGGTACCTGAGACCTGACCCTGCAAATAAGTGCTGTTTTCTCAAGGAGCTGCAGTCTTTCTGTCCTCTCTCTGGCCCAAACTGCTCTAAAAACTGGCAGTCAGAGACAGAGAGACCTTCACAAGTTAATCAGGCAAACAACTGTCTGAAGGCCATGGAGGTCACCTCTGTACGAGTACCTGAAACTGCTCAGGGACTTTTCTCAAGCCCTGGGGTTAACTAATATGATGTAGTTTGTGTCTGTACGGGTAAATTCCATCACCTTCCAATTCGATGTGGCTGCATCCAAATAATTTCTTGGGGTTGGCCTCTGGTCTCTGCTTAACCACCAGTTTTATGGCAAGCATTTTCTGACACAATGTCAGTGGCATGAGATGAAAATATGGCATACAAGCATAGGGAACATTATGCCAATGTTGGAAAAAACTCACTTAGATTTTACTTTAAAATTTCCTGCTAACAGTTTATGTAAGAGAAAGAATAATTAAAACATCCACATCTGAGCCATGGAGCTAGAAGAGTTAAATGGTGGAGAAAACTGGAATCCATTGTGTCCTAGGTATTTAATAACACCATCTTTGCCTCCTTTGATGCATTTTTTTTTTTTTGTGTTTTGAAAAACCCCCTTTTTGCCCCTTTTTTGTTTTTTTTTTTTTTTTTTTTTTTTTTTAAGAAAGGAAGAAAATGAACAGTCTAGAGGACATTTACTCTCTGTGGGTTAAGCCAACATGACTGATTTTGATGTCATTTAGCCACCAGGGAGAGGAAAGATTCAGATAACAGCGTTAAAAGAGGTCATGCTCATCAGAGAGCAGATGCGAATTCACTTTCTGTAAGGACTCATTAATTCTTTTAAACAGTATGTCCCAAAACACGTGGGCCCTTGGGCTGCAAAGTAGGATGCAAGTTTTATCTAGGTGTGAGCCTCACTGTCACTTCATTGATTCTCTGGGATGAGCTGTCTAAAGTCAGGGTCCAAAGCCAGAATTTGAAGGATCCAGTCGGCTGCTACTTTTATGGCTCTTTTCACCTGGTGTCCCTGTAGAGTGACATCACAGAGGCTACAGGGGCAGTAGAGCAGACCCAGCACATCAAGGTGGGCATTTTCTGTTGGTCCAGGTCTCCACAGCCCCTTTCTTTTGTGCTACATCTGAGCTGGGGTAGCAATAGATTGCTTCTTCCTAAAGACACAATATACCACAAGCTGTATTGCTCAAAACTATAGCAAACCCAGTAATTTCACCACATATCTTAAAACTCTGGGTTGAAGCAAGTCGTGTTCTGTGTAAATTATCTTTTTTCATGTGTCCCTTATTTTGCATAGTATTTACAACAAAGTCAGTATCTTTAAAACCATATGTCCTACTTATTTCTGAAACAGTGCTCCAAAAAAAAGATATTCTCATGCAGAGGATCCGACCACAGTGCAAAAAGCAACTGGATGTACAGCTAATCATGGCTTCCAGATGTGAATTCATTTCAAACCCCATGACAGAAAGCCTTAGAGGCTTTAGACTTTGTTTGAAGCCCTTTAGGCCCAGAATCACAGGAAATCTCATTTTATCAGATTGTCAAAAGGATGTTTTCATGCAGATGATTCGTGACATCCTCATGATGACCTTGCCAGAGGCCAAAGACCAAATACAATCCTAAAGGTGTTGAGTCTTTTTTTCTTTTTTTTTTTTTTTTTTGCTTAAGCAGTTTCAGTGAGAAAAACATTCCTGGTAATTCTGCAGTGTTTGCTCTGATTCACAGAGGAGCTGTTATCTCTTTTTAGTTTAGTTTGATTCCAGGCAGCTCTTATTTGAAAGGCTGCCTGATGATCTTAAACACTTGATCTCAACAATGTTCATTTTTAGACTGTTGACTTAGTGGCACATTTTCTTATTTTCTTCTATATCAGTTAAAAAAAAAAGAGAAACTTTCTGAGTTTAGATGCCTAAGCCATTTTTGAATGCCACAAAACTTGGACTTGTTTTTCTTTTTGAGGTTTTGCAACAGTATTCATGAATTAATCTGCATGTGCCAAATTCTGCAGCTCACATTCTCTCTGGTGGCACTCAAAATACTCAGAGTAAGGACAGTGGTATTTGCCTCTCTCCAACTTCAAACACTTGTAAAAATGAAAGATACCTTAAACAGGGCTCAGAATTCAAAGCAAAGTTCACTCAAGTTGTAGAAAAGAATGTATGTGAATCCTGGCAAACAGGACACGCACGGCTCTGGAAATACGCTCTGATGTACGCATTGCCCTTTTTTTATGGCTCTGCATGCGTTGCCCTCCTCACCACACACATCACTTCATTAAACTGAACTGGTTTGGTTGTGCCTGCAGAGTTTGAAAAGGCATGAACATCCTCAAAGTAATCCATTTTGGATGTGCCCCCGTGGCAGTAAAAGGAACAGATGGTGGGATGCGATGACTACGATGCCTCGGACACATCGGCTGTCTAGAGAAGGTCTTCCAGCAGACACTTCTCTGTGCTACATTAATTTTTCAAGATGTTAGTGTGAGTGTAAATAAGCATTTTGAGTGTATTATGTTCACCCTCAGGTGAAGGAAAAAAGTACACTCCTTTTTGTTTTCTTTGTAACTCTCTTGAAAGGAAAAGGATGAGGGAGATCATTGTGTTTAGATTTCAAACCTTCCTTCCCTGAGCTCTCTGATCCCAGCAAAGCACCGTGGGCCAGGTACTTTGTCTTCTGAAGGCTTTGTGCAATTAAAATCTCCTCAATAAAAGATATAAGAAACTCAGGGACATGTTTGACATAGGGAAATAATAAAACTAATTAGGTAGCAAGATCAGATTCAAATTGCTCCTGAGCCTGTTGATAATTCATAACATCCCCGTATTGTATCTAGAGAGTCTCCTTGGTTGGAGTGGGTGTTGTTTTTCTTCTACTAGAGATCTATGCAATATAAAGGATTTTTTCTGGGGAACATTTCTTCTCCTCCTTCTTTTATTTTAAGCGATGGGGGAAATTAGGTTAATTATACCCCTGTTAATTTAATTGTAATATACTTTAATAAAATAAAAATGGCTCATGTAATTCAACTCTTGAAGGGGGAAAATAATTTTTTCATGCCAGAAGGTGTGTTTATTTTTAATAAGGATTTTCATCTAAAGACTTTTTAAAATTTAATTCCATTTTAATTCAGAGGAGGTGGAGCATTTTATGTATTAATGGGATGAGAGACTTGTACGTGTAGGTCACCAGCTTGATTTCCTTCCAGCTTTGTAGTGCATGAAACTTGTCAGGATGCTGAACAGCTGTCAGTTGGAAAGAGGAACACGATGGTCTCAGTCCAGGTCTTTGTGAGCAGGTGTCCAAATAAGAGCAGCCACCACCTCAACTGACATTAATTGGCATCAGTGTTGGCAGCCTCTGCCAAGGAGCCAAGAGGGATGTGGAGCCTGCACCATTGTCCTGCTTCTCGCCAAAGGCACTGCAGCACTGCGCGTATGAACAGAAAGATGCAGAAAAGTTCTCACTGAGGTTGCTTATTCTGGGTCTGTTGTGCTGGAAATCCAATAACCAAGCACTGAATTCTTTAGAGAATTACAGTATATGGTTTATTTCATCCAGAAAATTGCATCATATTTATAGATAAGTATATCAAAAGACTCTAAAAAGAAGTTAATTCATTCAATATCACTTGGCCTCACCAGGCTGGTGGGAGCACAGTGACCTCCCAGTGAAGGTAAGTGTGCTCCAAAAGCCGTTTTCCATCGGCTGCCCTGGCTATGCCATGAGTCAGAGTCTGTGCTGCACACTTAGGGCACATCTGGCTTTCACTCCAGGTGCTGGGTGCTGAGAGCATCCAGCATTGTTGGATTTGGGCTGCAGATGCAATGTTGCAAAAGGTGATTTATGGGCGGTACCTTTTACCAGGAGACAATATGAAGTGGAGCTACTATTTACCTTCAACTACATATTGAGGGACAATTAAAGAATTAACTTTCCACTGATAATAACAATCTAGCTAAGGACTTTCTCTCACACCTACCACTTCAATATTTCAGGACTTCCAGACCACATTGTCTCATAATCAAGCACTGTTTAGTAAACCATTCTCTTAATAAATCTAATCTGGAACTCTGGTCATAACAGGAAAAGCTCCCTTGTTTATAAGAAATTATAATCAAAACCTCTTCAACTAATGTAATTAACTGTCTTCTGGAGTGACCTTTCACAACTGTATCTCCCATCCAAGCCCTGATGGTGTGTCACAGAGCAGCTTTGCACCCACAGCAGTCACTACTGGTGATATGCTCAGAGAGATCCGTGCTGAGGGCAGGCTGGTGGTGTATCCCCACTGTACACACACGTGGAGATTTCCCAGCAGGGAAACAAGACTCAGAAATAATCTACAGGCACTGTCAGGGAAAACTTCATTCCAGGATCTCCTCCTTGCATTGATCCCTTCCAGTTAAGAGATGACCTTTAGAGACCCATCAGGGCTGAGCACCACATACCATACTCAACTGATGGTACAACAGACCTTGCAGTTACTCCTCCTTCGCAGCACTAAGTGCCACCACGGCGTGTAAAGTCCATTGCCAGAGAGGGCATCTGTGCAGAAAAAGAGCAGACATTGGCAACTAGCTCTTTTTCTCTTGAAAACTGTTAAACTGGGATACCTGAAGCTGATCCCAGCTCCACCATGCAGTTGAATGATCCACCCCTGCCTGTTTGACTACTTTTGACCTGCCCTGGGGTGGGGAATCTGGCACCATACACCTGCACAGGGCAGGACTGTGTGCCCTGCTCCTGTTGCTCTGTAAAGGCAAAGGTGAGGAATCTTAAATCCTTTCACTCAGCAAAAGATTGCACAGTGACCAAATCCTGCTTGCCTTCTTCAGATGACTGAAATAATTGGAGTCCATATTTCTAATTGCTTCAGCAAGGCAAGCAGCTCCCCCCTACATCTATTCACACAGCCTTGTTCTTTTTCACTGTGCTCAAACATGATTAGATAATGTTATGGGAGATAACAGCATAAAAATGTGATTAAATGTTCAGCATGATTTCTCTCTTCCCTGCCTGAGCTGCCTCTAGCCCTGAGGAAATGGCGTTACCTTCTTCCTTCCTTAGAGAAACATGTATAATGAATGGCACAAACCTACCCATTAGTTAACCCTTCTGATTGTCCCTCTGTGTCACTGACAACCTTCAGCCACAGCTGCATACAAAAAGCACAGCTTCCAGCAAAAAGCCCTGCTCTCCTTTGGATTAATGCCTAAAATAGCAGGTAGGCTGCAGAGCTTGGACAAACTGTCAGCGTGATTCCAGCAACGTCTCAGCTTTCACTTTAACAAAGCAGCATCCTGAAAGGGACACGTACAGCAAATAAAGCTAAGCTTAAGCTCTTTCAATGAAAGATGCAGCCAAAGGAAAAGGCTCATCAGGCTTCTCCACGTGGCCCAAAGCAGAGTGAGCAGTGCACAGGCAGGTTATTGCTCACAGCTGGAGCAGTGTGAGCATCAGAGGCCCGGGGTGTCATGAGTCCTCTGTCCCTGCAAATTCGCAGCCAATGGATTCATGTTTCTGAGTCCTGGTTGAAACCAATACCCTTGTTATCAGATTCACTATCTCTGTATTATAAATATACTTCCTTACATTGTAGATAACTTGGAATTTAGTCTAAGCATTGAAAAAATACCATGCTAGTGTGGATTTATAATGCCCCATGCCAGTGTTTTTCTGGGGACTGCAGGATACTGGAACATGTATCTCATATACACAGTGGGTATCTATATGCATGACTTGGGCTTTCTGTGATAACCACTGCTGCTGCTGCAGTCTTTGAAGAATCTGGGCTATTAAAATGAATGATGGTGATGGTTTCCAAAGCGCTGGAAAAGCAGAATCCTGTACTGCTGCAGAATCCTGGAGGCTGCAGGAAGGAGTGGTGCTGGTACAGCATACAAGAGCATGGGCAGCTCCAGGCAGCTCTGTGCAGCTCCCAGCTGAAGCAGAGCCCTCCCTCAGAGTGGTGTAGGGAACAGAGACACTTCACCTCTTCTCTCCCCCTGCCTCCCCCAGACAGCTCACAGTCCAGATCAAAGCAGTGTGTTGTCACAAGCCACACAGACAGGCCTTTGAAGAGTGAAAAGCAAGGATGAGAGGTAGAAGGTGAGAGCACAGCAGGAAAGAATTTGATCAGGCAACTAGAAATGAGTCTGGGAAACAAGATTTAAATTGCATTTGGATTCAGTCTAGTTTGAAAATACGGTGGATACAGCCTTTTCTCATCACATTTCAGTTTCTTGGAACCAGGCCAACCCACTTGGACTGAGGACTGGAAAAAAAAAAACAAGCAAGAATTTTTTGAGTAGAAATAACTTTGAATTACAGAAACCAGCTCTGAATCTCAGCCCGCTCTACCCCACAGCCCCCAAAGAGTATGAGTAGTGTTCTAGTTTGTAGCTGTACTTGGGCTTTAAGCTTTACACAGTCAGTTCAGTCTTAGGATTTTTGTTTTGCTTTGGGCAAGTCAGTTCAATGTTCAGAGTCCAGCCAAAAAAAGAAAAGTTAGCAAGGCTTCATCTTAGCAGTGGTTCCTGTGCCGGGGACATGCTGGGGTTCAGCTGGGGAATATTTGCCTGTCTTCTTACAGGATTTGACACCAGCATCCTACCAATCTGTAAGGATTCCTTAGGCTGGATGTTCAACAAACTTGACATGAACTATGACCTGCTGCTGGATCCCTCGGAGATCAGTGCCATTTATCTGGATAAGTACGAGCCGTGTGTCAAGCCACTCTTCAACTCCTGCGACTCCTTCAAAGACGGGAAGCTTTCCAACAACGAGTGGTGCTATTGCTTCCAGAAGCCGGGCGGTGAGCTGTGCGATTTGCAATACAAAGAGGAGCTGTTTGGCTCTCCCTGTGTTTCAGGGCCTGCCTGTAGAGGTTGGTCATTGGCAGGCAGGTGTGTTAAAAAGCCCTTTTCCCCAGCACCAGTGTGAAGGGCATTGTGGAACCGTGTTTCATGTCATAGATGAACTATATTAATATCCCTTGATCATTAAAGCAAACAAAGTAGTAAGTGTCAGTGCGCACAGTCTAGAAATAAGCTCTATTGCTGACAGAAAGCTCAAGAATGTACTCTTTTATTAACGCAGAAATTAGCCAATTAGCAAGTCATAAATCAGAGAGTTGGCATGATGTCAGTTTGGTGAAAAGAGAGGTGGAATGGTTTAACAATTAAAATCGCCCCCAAACACTACTCTCAACTACAGTGTGTTGCCTTTTTTTTTTTTTTTTTAATTAGTGGAGCTAATGACATAAATTTGTTTTGCGGTACAGTACCAGCATATGGGCTTCTCTCAGTCCCAGGTGTACAGTAGCCTACATTTCATGTCAGCAGTGAAGCCAGTCATTACAGAGTCTGTCCCGTACCATCTGGAAACTGATTCTTATACATTATATTTTAGGTCTTCCTTGCCAGAATGAAATGAACAGAATTCAAAAGCTAAGTAGAGGGAAGAGTCTGTTGGGTAAGTTCGATTACTTGCTATTCATTTACTCAACTAATTAAAGCTTCTGTGATTATTGTAACTTTATATGCAGTAATGGTTTTTCAATTAGAGACTAATGTTTTGAATCGGGAATATGCAGCACCGAGCGTAGGCCTGACACTATGAAATTAAACAAATAATGAGATAGCAACACACAGAACAGGTGTCAGCGTGGCAACGGGTTCAGAACTAATTTACAGCTCTCCAGAAATGCAGAGCCTTGTCTGCACAGAGCTTAATACTGCCTTCATCACCTCACAGGTCAGAGTAAGTTCTGGGAGGCTGCTTGATACTCAAGGCTCCTGTTTTTGAAGGGTGACTGAAGGTGCATAGCCAATGCATTCATGTTACCTTCCAGTTATGGTGCAATGCAGGCTTTCCTTGGGGTTCAGTTTTTGCCTAGTCACTCTTTAAAATATTTCAGTATATTCTGTGTGTATGAAAACAGGAATTGATATCATCTCATTTTAGGCAGCCTGCAGGATGCTTCATGCTGTAAGATATGGCCATGCCTGTCCCTCTCTCTCGTGCCTGTTGGGACCCTGAATTGATTCATGACTTACATTGCCCTGATGGATATATAAAATTAGGTTAAATAAATCCCCATCTGGCATTTTCCCAATTAATTGCTAAAAAATCAGGTTGCTGAACTGAAAACATTTCAGGTGACTAATTCCCTACCCTAAAATCGCCCAGTGAGATATAGCCTGGCGTTCGTGTGCTGGTGCCTTACGGAAACTTGTGTCCCTGCACATTTGTGCACACAGAGCCCAGCCCTGAGGCGCAGCAGGGCGGATGAAAGCCCCTGTTTACAGCAAGCCCTGCACTTCACCCTTGAGGAGAATGGCTGGCCTCAGCCCCAGCTGTCAGCCCACCACAGAGAACACGTCAGGTTCCCACAGCATCAGCAGCTGCAGCACAGGGTGTGCACGTGAGCTCTGCTGCAGCGCTGCTCGGGTGCCTCCCACATTCCAGCCTGGTGTTCCTCCATACTCAACAGCAGACCCTGCAAACAGCTCAGCTCTGCCAAATCCTGCCATTCCCACATGCCACTGCCATTTGGACTCGAGGTTCAGGTGCCTTGTGAACAATCCCAACCTGGATTCATTGGTTTAAATTAAGACTAAACATTCCCAAAGGCCGCAGGGACTGTAGGCCTTTAGATCCATCATCCTTTCATAGCAAGTTCACGTGAAGATTAAGATGTTCCAGAGTTACAGGTGCTGCTGTTCATAGCTGTGGGAGCAAAGGGAGGATTGATCACTCGGAGTATGTGTGCTCCGTTCAGTAAATATTCTGCATTTGTGTTCAAGGGAATGTTGTGGCAGAGGAAGTCACAGTGTTGTCTGTCTCATGGGTGTCATGAGTTTCAAAGCCATCTAAAAGAATAAGAAGCCCAGTTCTTAATAGATAGCTTTGACTGTCCCATATTTATTTTCTGCTTTGCTGTTATTTTCTATGTGCAATAAATGTCATCTAGGTTGAAACATAAGTAGTTTATTCTGGTGTGTGGGAAGAATGATGCCTGGGTTGCAGGTAGTTCAACATGCAGGCGGTTGTAGCACATGTCACTGGGATCTGATCACAATAGCAGGAGTAAAATGACAAAGTAAAAGCAGTAAGAATGGTCTCTTAGCACAAATAATTTCTAGTCAACTGTATTAAAGAAAAAAAATAGAAGAAGAATGAAAGTGGTGAAGCTCAACAAATCAAGGTGTCAGGCACAAGTTGTTCCACAAGCTAGAAAATTATAATATAAAGAGGAACTCTTTGCTTCACCTACCCTGAAAGTATTCCTGCATAATGACACCTGTCTGGGAGATTTTAATTTGATATCAGAGCTATTTATACAGCAGAAAACATTGTCTTTTCACTGACTGAAAAATCATTCAAATGGAAGCCAAAACATACACGTGACTTGTAGCAATGGTAAAGTTGGAAAAGAGAGATGAATATTTTTAGAGAAACTAATCTTTAATTATTCTCTTTCCTCCTCTGACCCTGACATAGAGAGTACAGCACTTACAGTCTGGGCAGTAGCATGAAGAATATTTTTGTTAACTTGTATCCATTGATAAAAATGATGACTTTTGATATTTCCTTCTCTATATATTTTTCAAAACACATGACAGTTGCAACAAAGTACTTCAAAGCCATTGCCATTAGATATGTGGAATTTGGAGGCTTTCAGATGAAGTCTAGCATCCCAGGAGACTGAATTAAAAAGTAAACAGCACTATTCATCTTTTCCTACCAGATTTATCTAGAGTACAATTAACTGCAGAGAGTGTACTTTTAGAGCATACAACTGTGCAGCCTGATAATGCTTCTTCCACATCACTAAAGTAATACATTTCTGCTCCCGTCACTGTTTTCTCCTGTATCAACCCTGTGGATTCAGCTAATATAATAGCTAATACCAGGAGCTGTGTGCTGGCTAGCACTTAATTCTGTCAGGCTTTTACCTGTGTGCTTCACTATCTTTAGCATATAATTATTCTCCTCCTGTTCTCTAAGGAAGGAGGATTATATAGATAAGGAAATGATGCAGAAAAAAAGAGGTATAGGTGTGGGTCCATAAAGAGGGTACAGATGCAACAGTGCTGTTCAAGTTTGTGTGGAATAACTGAATCCTTCCCAGGTCAAAGGAGATGGGGAGGCAGGATTCAGTAGCCTGAGGCAGTCTGGGGGGAGTGACTCACATTTTGTGGTGTCCATGCTTGTGGGGAAGCACTGTCTGTGCAAGAACCTCTGGAGAGGAAAGCTCCAGGTGTTCTCCGATGCCAAACCCAGAAAATGGGCTGTCTATGTGCCATGCTCCCGGATAGCAGAGCTTGTAGCCAGCTTATTTATAATGAAGACAGGCTGATTTGTGTACAATTTACAGGGAGAATCATCACATTGTACAGCACTTGTTCCCAGCGACTCTCTATCCTCTCCAAATTATCACCTGCACCTGACACTTTGGAGAGGACATGCTATATCTTCCCTCTGATGGTTGGCAAATACTGTGACATTAGTATGCAGAGCTAAATATTTAAAGCTCCAGTGTTACATACAAATTGGCACGAATTTCCCATGCAGAAGGAAAAGTACCTTCCACTCTTCACTGTGACCCAAAGTGTGAATCTATTCCACACACAGTTATGTTGGCAGTGAGCCTGGGCCATAATTTATTTTTAAATCTTTTAAAGCTTTTATAGGCAGTGTGGAACATTTTCATGCCTTACAAGAAACAGTGAAACTATGCAAAAAGGCCTGTTTCAAAGAAGGGAAAGGTTGCATTGCCTAAGGAAAAAAAAAAAGCATGAGACAGTTTAAAATGCAGAAGCTGGTCTCTGCTCACCCTGTCATGCCCCTGAGGTCCCCCCTTTGATCCTTCCCTGGAGCCAGATGCTCATCAGATATAAAAGGGCAGCTCTAGTGACATGGGTACAGCTATGCTGATTTACACCAGCTCCAAGTCAGCACCTGAGCACTTTTCCCAAGGTTGTATATAGTTTGATAAACACCTGGAGTGCTTGTCAGAGACAGGACATGAGCATAGATATGAAAAATATATCTTTCCTAATCAACATTGAAATGAAGTTTTGAACACTGAGTATTAACTTACAAAAACCTGTAAAGGCAAATGCATACATTTGTTATTAAAAGTATTGTCTTATAAAGAGTGAAAATGAGCCTTTGATAGTCTTTAGCATGCTTACATTTGTACATGAACATAATGGTGGTACCTATTAGCAAACCTGTTATAAGACCTCTGACATTATTTAAAACACTCTCACTTGTGAATGTGGTCTCCAAAACTGATCTGATATACAAATATTTCTGCAGATGTTCAAAGGTTTCTCTTCTGATCTTCCAGACCTGCATTAGCAGCGCTCAAACATTAGACAAGATCTGCAGAGCAATGAGTTTGGATGTTCAGATTCACTTTGTGTAGCTCTCTGTGTGCATGAGACTGACTGATTTCCACTTTTATGTCTTTTATATAGGAAATCTGATGACATTTGGGCAGCACCTTCTCATTCATTTTTTCCTGTGAGAAATGTAGTGGAAGTGGCCCCTTTGACACATGTACTGTCTGAAAAGATGCTACACATGGAAGTAGTTAAAAAACTTTACTGAATCACCAGTAATCACTGATATCTTTGACAAAGGAGAAAAACACTTTCTCAAAAATCATTTGAGACAAGAAATTTGGGGGCAAGGGTGTGTTTATGCCATGTTTCAAATTGAAGCAATTGACAAAGAAGGGAAAAATGAATGTAGTGACCTCCAGTGGGAATAAAGCTAACTCGTCTCAGAGGACAAGAGGGCTTTTCATATTGAAGTACATTTGCTGTATCTGCTGAAAATGGTGGGAACAATAACACAGGTTTCTCCTGAGAGTTTCCCTGTCTGCAGAAGCCAGAATGAACCACACTCTACAAGGCTGAAATATATTGGTTTTATTGTGAGACAAATGTTGGGCTTCAAATCTGAAGACTTACTGATTCAAATCCTGTTGTCCCTCTCTGTAAAGCCAGTGCATTATTTCTTCTTTTATACATGGGAACTCTCAGTAAGTCAGGGGATGTGTCTGAGATTAGTATGAATAGCAAGCAGATGGCAAATACCTTCCAGGGATAATTACAGTGTTGTGGAAAGACTCATGTGATAAACACTGAAGGAGTGCAAATGGAAGGAAAATGCAGAACTAATGAAGTTGGGGTAATAATCCAGTTGGGAAGAAAAGTTTAAAACCAGGACTTATATGTGAAAAGGCTCTTTGGGAGTATCAATCATTCAGGGACAGACTGAACCTCTCTCTAGAACCATGTGACATCCTCCTCTGTGTGCTGGATACAAGCAAACATTTATACACTGTGACCAGGGTGTCTGAAAAGAGTTAACCAGATATAATTTCTTCCCCCTTTCAGGCACCAGATAATCACATGTATTTCCTTGCCAACATTGTCAAGATCTTCATATATATAAGTGCTAAGTTCATAATACCCTCTCTATGTGTTTGCTCCTGGAGAGCATTGCATTACTGAGCACACCTTATATTTTATTCAGGTGCTTTCATCCCCCGGTGCAATGAAGAAGGTTATTACAAAGCCACTCAGTGCCATGGCAGCACGGGGCAGTGCTGGTGTGTTGATAAGTATGGGAATGAGATAGCTGGCTCCAGAAAGCAAGGCACAGTCAGCTGTGGTGAGTAATGATGTGCTTTCCTCACACAGCGGGGGAATTAACACTGCTGGAAGCCCTGCCATTGCTGTACCACCGAGTATGATAACAAAAGGGACAACAGGGAAACACGAGTACCAGAGTTCAAAGTGCTCCTCTGTTTTCCTACTTAGACTACAAATGGGGCCCTCACTGGTCCTTTGGACAGCAGGGGTGCAGCACAAGTTACCAGGCAATAAACACTGTTAAGATATTTTTGCTACCAGCCTGGAAAGTGCAATTAGTGATATTAAAATTAAGGGTCTGGGGTTGCTCTGCATGGTTATTAAATATATTGTTCTGTATACTCTGGAATGCACATCTACTGGGACTTCATGAATAATGCCTTTCCAGACAAGGGAAGGCCTAAATGTGTAAAGCTGTGTACATTAGCAACCAAGCCAAATAAAATTGCTGACAGGACAATATTATGTAGGTAAGTGAAATCACCAATTAGCAGTTGTGCCTAGACAAAGAAGATTTCACCTACAATCCTTCAGAGTGCTTCAGTGATGGTTGTGAGTGCAGCTTTCTCTTTTGAGAAGGAACAGAGACCTAGAAGGTCCAAGATGCCCAGAATCACATCGCAGATCTTAAGTTCAATAGCTACATTTGCAAAGTGAGGTTTATGCACTCAAATAAAATAATTTTTTTGAATATTTTTAGCCTGGTTTACATAGCTGTGATGGAATGAAAGTCTTTACAAAGGAATAATGATTTTCTGGCCTGCATGCACATGATCTGGAACTTTCCAGTCATGCCTCTAAAAGCAGGACAATGCATAGGGGGCGTTTTATGCAAGAAAATTTTTCAGAGTCAATTGGTATATATTTATCTCAGTTCAGAATGAAAATTTAAATTTTAAAGTTGTTTCATGAATAGTTGAACCAATGAATTTAAAAGATAACATTGCAAATGATAGTGGCTTGCATGACAAGGGTAGTGATTAATGTGGAATTCGGTGTTCTGTGAGGAAATGACCTTTCCTGCTCACCTGTTTCAGAAGAAGAGCAAGAAACCTCAGGGGATTTTGGCAGTGGTGGATCTGTTGTATTGTTGGATGATTTGGAAGAGGAACCTGAAGCAACAAAAAAAGACAAAGAAGGGAAACTGAAGATTCATGTAAGAGCAGCTAATGAAGATGATGAAGATGAAGATGATGATAAGGATGATGAAATCGGTTATATATGGTAGTGCCCATCATAATGAGGACTCACGTTTTGCACAATATTGCAACTCACATCATATCTCTGCAATTGTATCTGAGAGTACCTGGCACAAATATTCCCTCTCTACTGAGTTTAATTTTGTATAGTCAATTTAATTTGGATGACAACTTTTTTCCCAGCAAGGACTGTTTGGAATACAGCTTTGTTCAGTTGGTTTGGGGGATCTTTGTTCTATCCACAGGGGCAATGAGTTTTGTTTCAAAACCATTTCGTGTCTTAATCTTCACTTGCACCAATTATGAGATAGATCCTGTGAAAGAATCCTGGAAGGAGCTCAACAAACCAATACAAAGGCTTAGAAGCCCCTCACATGTCAGAGAATTTGTGTCATAAATCATTACCTGGCTCATATCAGAAACATGAAGAAGGAAAAGTAGGTGCCTCATTTTCTAGTCCATGTTTATAATGTCCCAGTAAAGAGTGAGTCTCTTTGGACAGTGGCTGCCCAGTAGCAGGGGTTTAATCCAGAAGGAAACCCTCTGGCAGGACTTTCTCTTCCTTACGTTCTCTGAGAATGAGTCCAGCAGGCTTAGTCCAGCTCACACGGAAGGCAAAACTCCCACTAGGGCACAGATCAGCTTGCCCTTTATTTGATAAAGGAACATGGCCTTGATCTTAAGAGATGCTGAGAACCTGCAGCTGCCATGGACCAAGCCCTACAGGCAGGGGACAGAGTCCATCTGCCTTTCAGAGTGTTTAAGGGGAGAGTATTTTGTGAATTTGCAGCATCATAACCACCCCCAGAGCTGTTCCTCAGCTTCTGTCTGAGCTCGTTTGCACTAGGAGGGTCACTAACAGCACACAGGCAGCCTCTGCTTCTGGCTCACACGCCACAGATCTGTCTGTTCTCCATTCAGCAACCCTCCTTCCAAAGTTATAATGCTGTCAAAGACACGAACCCTCAAAAGTAACTGTCATTTCTTTAATGTAAAGAGGCCTGTTTAAAAAAGCAGCTTTAGGTGGTGATATTTCAAAAGCATAACCCCTCGGCTCAGTGTGACGCTGCACACTTGTAATACACACACCTAAAAAAGAATAGTATTAAAATCCCATCTGTGATTCCCTCGATACCTCCCATATATTGAAATACATGGGAATGATGAAAATGGAAATCTTGTATCAGAGCATATTGACTAAATTCCTTTCCCATGGCAGTTCTCGGATGCAGTAATGTGCTGTGGTGACCTTTTATTATTTTTGCTGTTTTCTGAAGCAGAAAGAGGAACCCTAACCCCACTCTTGCATTAGGATGCAGGTGTAAGTATTTTAGCAGTGCCTGTTGTTGGCCAGTGAGTTATTTTGCAAAATGAAAAACATGTTTCTTGTAACAAAAATTAATTAGATTTTGTTTTTCTGAGTTAGTGGTGGATATAGAGGTGGAGACAGCATCAAGTCACAACATGGTTGACTACATAGTCACTTGAAAGCTGGAAAATACCACACAGGTTGGCAGAAGTCAGTTTTTTAGGTACATTGGCCTGGGGATGTTGGCTCTCAGCCCTATCCAAAGCCAGTGCCTACCTGGCAGCCTTCTGGGTAGGACCTCTGCTTTCTGAAGTAATCAGAAGTGGAATTCCTTTCAGGTACCATGTGCTGCAGGGGCTCTCCTGTTTTCTCCTCTTTCATTTCCTATTTATCCAGATCAATGACCTGAGAACAAAGAGCAAGCCTGCATAATCATTATTAATGCAGAAGGATGTGTAAAACCATGAGGAATTTGTTGTTTCACGCCCCTGCATCCTCCCAAAAATCTGCCATCACAGTCATTTGCAAAAGGCCTGCAATCTGCCCTGCCTCAAATAAATCCCTTTGGTTTTCCCATAGCTTTAGAAAAATGTATTCAATAATCATTGTCCATGAGCTGCACAGCACACAGACACACACACATACACACTTCTTCTATTTGCCTTTCACAGAAATCCTGCCAACTTGCAGGAGGAGCAGACAATCCAGCATTTCTGTTTCCCGAAATATGATTTTGTGAGAAGCAATTGAACACCGTCAGTAGGTTCCTCCTCAGACATCCTGTCAAGTTTTCCTCTGGTATTTTCTTAATTAACCCCACACTCTCTGGGTCTGGCTCTGCTGTCCTGGGCAAGACCTGCCTGAGGCACAGAGCTGCCATTTCAATCTGACACAAATCTGAGCTCCACGATAGCAGATTATGCTTATCCTCCTGACTGGACTCATTCTCCGCACAGAGCTAGGGGGGTTTTGGCAGTCCTGTGTCCCTCCACAACGGCTTATCCTGGGCTATGCCTTACATCAAAGGTCACAGAGAAATCCCTTCTCCTGCCCAGCACCTCCCCAGGGTAAAGCCTGCCAATCCAAGCCCTTGCAGGCAGCACCAGGTCTGAGGCTGCAGGGGGCTGCGTCACATGTAAGCATGCAAGATGGTTAAATTAAAGCTGTTAAATAAGCCTTTAAACGTGAATGTGAACATCTTTCAGTTTACATGTGCAGACATGGCAGCACCACCCACTGGTGGTCTCCTGGCTGTGATCTTTCCCATGCAATGCTTGCAAATCAGAGCTGGAAGGGTTTCTATCTAACTATAAACCAATTACTGTCTCCCAGACTCACCAGCTCAAACATGGGGTGGGTCCCAGTGAAACAGCTCCGTGCCCAGCACAGCCTGGCGAGAGGGCAGGTGCCTTGGCTGGCTGGGGTGGCCTCTGGTAACATATCTCCCTGCACCCAGAAACACACACAAGCACACACAGCTCTAAGCCTGCTGGGCTGGATTCAGGCAGACCCCCCTCTCCAGGTGACCGTTCAGTCACCTGTTTGACTCGTGCAAGTGTTCTTCTGACTCCGAGCCAGCACGGGGAATGTGCCATTTAATGGGCTGGGGCAGCTGGGTGGGACTGCAGGGCAGCAGCGCCCGATCCCAGGGGTCCCAGCCAGGCAGGAGCAGGGCACACAGGCTGTCGTGCTTGGAAGGGCAGCTCAGGCTCTGGATTGCTTTGAGAGCAAGTTCCCAAATACTGCAAAGCTATTCAGCAAAGCCCTTTTGTGATCCACTGGCATCCTCCCATGGTGGGGGATCTGCAGCCTATATAAATACATATATATATCTCTGTGTGACTGTATATGTACATTTATGCACAGATGTGTGTGTGCATATGTATGTGTGTGTCCACTCTGGGGAGATGCATTAAGAAAATCTTCTATTTAATGAAATAGTGATAAAGAAACCAGCGATTCTACCAAGAACCAGTGCTCTTCCAGATCGAGCCCCTTCCATTTTTCATGCTTTGCAAAGGATTTAATTTGCTTCCAACTTAATTTAATTCAATTCCTTTCTTTTTCTCTTTCTTTTTCCTTTTTTTTTTTTTTTTACAAAGCAGGGCTTACTTCCCATCTGAATCAAGTCATTGACCTTCCAAACATTTTCTCATTGTGAAAAATGGAATCTGAGTTGTCCCGTTCTCCCCATTCTTTTAGAGACACAAACCAAATGGAATCAGAGTTGTCCTATTCTTTTAGAAACACAAACCAATTTTTAATCTCATTTTCTTTTCATATTACAGTCTATGAGATACTGTTAGGCATTGCTTTATGTTTCTTTTAACTACTGTAGTTAAATCAAAATGTTGAGTTCAGATTTCAGCACAGCTGGGTTTTTTGGGTCATTACTGGCCTTTGCTGTGAACACAAAGAATCCTCTTCATTTTCTTTGCCTTTTTTTTTCAGCTATTCTGTACTATTATTTTAAACCATTTGAAGAGTTTATTTAATATTTATTCTACAGTTTATATTGAAAATGTAAAGTTTATATTTAAAACAACACTGTTTGTTAGTGAATGCTTCTCTTTGCCTCTCCAGCCTAGTCTGTTAGTCTCAGTGTACATTTCTGGCATGGGAATATTTTGATATTAGGAGTTTTGTAGCCTTTTCTCCCTCAAGCAGCAGCTGACGTAGCTCTAAGGTCGCCACTTGACCCAGACCATCAGGTCGCTCAAGCTTCGCTTCCCCCATTTGTTGGCTTCTCTCGCAGTCCCTCCTGTATCCCATCCTTTCATCCACAGACTGCTTTGTACAGTTACTACACATCAAAAAGCCCTTTCTACAGTAGGTGGGTTTTGGTCTTTTTATACTTTTCTCAATGCTGTTGATGTCTGTTACTGTTCAATGTGTAGATCTGTAAGGAGAGATCCGAATATTACGTGTTTCAGTTCGATGTCCCTACTGTAGATGGATGTAGACTATCATAGTAAGTAGAACTGCATAGTAAATTCTGAATGCTTTTTCCATAAGGAGTTAAGTGGAATGTGAGCATTTTGCTACCTTTGGTTAACTGTAAATGCTTAACTGTAGTCTGAAATAGTTGCATTTTTGTCTGTCTCAATAAATTTTAATTTGTCTGCGACTCCTTATTGCCTGTCCTGAATTTTATTAAACTTAGGGGATCAAAAATACTGCACTACCTTGAGTCAGCATTTAATCATACATGGAAATGGATGCTCCCTTATATTTGCTTCATAACTTATACCTCTGTTCAATGCCAGCTGTAATCTGTGGAGTTAATGTAAGGTCTCCAGAAACCTCTATTTTAGAAGCAGAAATGAAACCAAACTGAATGGAATAACCTGTACCAAAATCAGAACTTTTCAAATTATATTAAAATTGATTTTAAGGAACTAGCAAGGGCAGAAGGGGAAGCTTTTATTTCTATTTCCTCCCCAGATTGCAAATTGTCATGTTTTTCTGTGTCTTCTGAAGGTATCCAGGGCAATTCCACAAACACAGCCACACTCTGCAGTGGCCATTATCTACATGATAAATGAAGGCAAAATTGTATTAAATACAATTGGTGGGAAGCCATCCTCATTTAGAAATACCTGGGTTTGTGTCTCTATAATTAAATTAGAGCTCCTCTTTAATATTATTAACTAATTTAAACAGCCAGCATTATTGCAGTGCTAATTACAGAGTTAAAAATGTTATTTCATCACCTTTTCTCTGTGTGTGGAATATTAAAAGTACCAGGTAAAAACAGAAACCTGTTTGCAGACATTTGCACAATTATCATCTCATCAGGTATGCATTGATGATGTATCTGTCCGTGCACCACTGGCTGAGTTGGATCATCAAGGGTCAGAACCTGCCTGAAATTTCAGTTCAATTGTCTGCATTCATTAGTTTATTTTTACGGTGGGTACCACACGTCACTTCCAGTACATTGCCTTACCTGACTCTGAGAACAACTGGGTTTTCCTTTTCCCAAACCACTCTGAGACTCTTCGAAGTGTTTGATCTTCTGTGCTGAAGTGTCTCAGCTGCTCCAGATGTCAGATGCTCTGTGTGGCACTCAGTGCTGGGAGCAAAGCAAAAGAAATCCGGAGCTTAAAGGTGTGTGAGTTGCAAATGAGACTTTAGTTATCAGACAAGGTTGATGATTGGAGGTCTATTTTTTTTTTTAATATTCCTTCCAGTTTTCAAATTGCAGGCACCTTGCAAGCTTTGTTTTGTATTACACATGCATAGCTATGCACAAACACAACTCCCTTCTAATTCCAAATGTGTATATAAATAGATATATAACATATGCATGTGCATATTTTATATATATATGTCTTCAGACTCCTCTGGGAGTGGGATACCCACTGGAATTTTGGGATATCCACTTCTGGGAATTCCTTCCATGCCTCGTATAAGGTTCAGCTTGTGTTTTATCACCCATATTTTGCTACTCCCTCCTGTAACAACTTGTACTGGGCTTAATGCTGTACTTTGGTTTCATACATTAAAATACTTGTAGTAGATTATTATATCCCACCTGTCATGTCCTGATAAGCTGCACTGATTTCTATTTAGCTTTTCCATGACTCTGTTCTCCATTTTCAGAGGAGAATCTTGGACTCATTTCCATGAATTCCCAGCCAGGAGATACAGCCTTTGCTTCCCTACTGATACTGAAGAGTGTCTGTTGGTGAAATGTTGCTCCAGCAATAGTAAAAGGTCATTTGGGGTTTTAGGTAAAATGTTAGCAGAGACAACTCTTACCTGGAGGACAGGAGTCCATCCACACCCAAATGTTGTACTTTGCATCCTCAGTAAAATCTGCCAGGCTGGGCAATACTGGGGTGGGGGGTCATCCTCTGCATGGAAAGGAGCACTCAGGACACAGTTTAAAAATGGCCTTTTTCCCACTGTTTTCCAATATATAAATACTTCCCTTATCTTACTAATATTATTTCGCAAATGAATATACTTTTTGGTTTGTTCTGTGAAACTTCTAATGTGAGATGCATGCATACACTTACACACACACCTCCTCTCTCTCTCTCTCTTTCTCTCTTTTATATCGTCTCTTACAAAATTTTCTTTTGAGCTCCCCAGCAGCTGTAAAACAGTGGCATTAGAGCTTTCACTGATGATTAGTTCCATTTTTCCTTAAATACTGATAGTCAAAGGGTGAGATATTAAAAAAGAAAAACCATGTCACAACAGCTTTGCACACTGTACAGCTTTTTGAATAGATTAAAAAGAGGCAGAGAGCTATTAATAAGCATTTGACTTTCTGAACACTCCCGTTTTTGGAATGAGACCAGCTCTTTTAGAGGGGGTGAGGAGGCAGAGTGAAGAGATGGTTTCATGTAGTCTTGGAAAGAGAAAGAAAACAATGAAACCAACAGACTGAGGTAAGCTGTCAATGAGGGGTACAGACCCTCTGAGCATGGACAGAGAAGTCCTATCCACTTCCTCCAGGACTGAACCTAGTTTTTTCCGGTGGAAAATTCCCAGTGACTGGAGCAGCTGAGGATCAGCCCATGAAAACCCAGAAACTGCAGAGGCAGGTTCCTGCTACAGGGAATATCCGGTAACTGCTTGAACTGAATCCCTGAAAACAAGGCTTAAAACACACAAACCACACACTGGCACTCCGGGAGGAAGGGAAGAGCAAGGCCAGAAGCAAATTCTGATGTTGCAGCAGTCTGTCAGCCCAGCAATGAGGGAGAGGCGTGTAGAGGCTCTGATGTGAGCATTCAGTGGCTCTGCAGTCACCCTCCCAGCTGTAGCTGTGCAAGAAACCCCTCTGACAGCAGCCTTAGAAAGAAATACAGTCTCTGGCAGGCACTGCTCTTCAGTATCAGCTTCTTCCACATATCGCTATAAATTCCTGCAGTTCCACGCTAAAGGCTTGGGCAGAGAGAGAGTTTGTTAAAGAAAACTTAAAATGCAGGGTCTTTGCCAGGTAGTAACTGCCTTTTCTCATCTATAGTTACCCAATAAAAATCATTGCTGGAGCATGATTCTACTTCCATTCCCAGCCAGTGCATTTGCAATCTGGCCCTTGAACATGGGAAAATCGACCCCGGAGCATATTGCTAAAGGAAAGGTCCATAAGTACATTGGTTTAAGCCTTGGAAACACATTACTTCTAAAATTATTTGTAGGGTTTGAGAGACTTGCAGGTTTGACACTGGTTTTTCTGTATTGAGTATCACAAATCTGGTTAATGCAAATATATTCAAGTTAGAGTGTGTATAAGTAGAAGCTCCGACACAGTTTTGCTCCATCACAGATGATGTATCAATTTATCACAACTGGCAAAGAATTGACCCAAATAACTACTAGCCTAAAGTAAAATTAAATAAAACAAAGACTGTAACAAGATGTAGGTTTTCACGGATTAATGTAGGCTATTGAAATACTTTGGGTTACAAGGGGCTGTTACAGAAGATCAATATCCCCATTGCTTTTGGTACAGGTCACGTAGGAATCCAACACCTGCAGTGAGCTTTGGTGGTTGTTAGAGACCGTAAAGCTGCAGCTCAGCCCTGCAGCCCTCGTGGTACAGCAAGAGGAGCTGGGAGGCACATAACCAATAAACACATCTGCTGAACTCCTCCCTTGTCATGTACAGCACCAGCCAGCTCGGAAAGGTGGGCACTGAGCACTTACACTGAAGGAATTACCACAGATTTGTTTTGGCAGGCTGGAGAGCCCAGCTTGGCTCAGCTGGCTGTAGTGGTGGAGACAAACATCAGGCTGGTTGTTAAACTACCCAAAATAATAACTCCACTATCCTCTCAGAGCAGGGCTGTCATCCCATCTGGTCTCCAGCCCAGTTTTCATCCTCTGCTGGAATCCTTCTCTCCAACTGGTGGTTTTTTTCCTTTTTTTACTTTGTCCCCAAGCCTGTGTGTTAATTAAGTCTCAACAAAGAGCTGAATCATTGTAGAACAGGATATCGGATTGCTCATCTGTTTTACATAATTGATTAATTAATTACCTTGCTAATTGAGTCTCATGAAACCCTCTGTTACAGTGGAGCAAGGCTATGTCCCAAACCATTGGTTGTAGGGCTGCATTAAAATCAGGGCATTTTGGCTGCTCCATTTCCCCTGGACTCTGGTGCAAGTCACAGCCCAGCATTAACCCAACAGGGCTCCTGGGCACTTGTAGAAATGTAGAATTACTGAGTGAGCCTTGCTTTCACCTGTACCCAAAATTTCAAACCTTCTGCCCGTTTTCCCTTTCTACAGCTGCTGCAGCAGCTCTTTGTGTGTGTGAACTCCAGGGCTGTCACTCTTGCTTTGCTCCATCAGCCCCCACTCACACTGCACCACGTGGTACAGCCCCACAACCAAATTTAGGGACATTTTCTACCACTTTGGGGAAGAGTGAGTGTCAGCACAGCTGTAAAGGAAAGTGGCAAAGCAACCCTCCCCTCCACTACCTGAAAACTGCACCGTGAGCTCTTCTCAAAGGCACTGCCTTCGACATGCTGTGACCTACATCTTTTCTTGGGAGCCATCACAGCTGAAATAAGGCATAACGTGATGGATTCTCTGCTGTTAAATGGAAATGGACTTTCCATGGAAATAACCACTGACAATACTTTGCATTTTAATGTAATTTCTTTTCTTCTTATTACCCCTAGACATAGAGCATGATGTATTTTTACCACATGATATTGTCTGCAAGCCAGCAGCAAGGTGGAGGTTGCAATCTTTGCCTTCAACACTGCTTCTGACGGTGCCTTCCAAATGAGCTTCAGTTTGAGAGAGCAGCAAATACTTTCCTTCAAATCTGTCCAGCAACGAAATTTTTATTCCAGTCCTAACCCACTTTCATTTAATTAGACTTAAACCCACAGCAACTGGAGCTGCTCAACCTGGAGAAAAGATGGCTCTGGGGAGAACTTAGAGCCTCTTCCAGTACCTAAAGGGGCTCCAAGAGAGCTGGAGAGGGACTTAGACAAGGGCCTGGAGTGACAGGACAAGGGGGAATGGCTTCAAACTGAGAGAGGGCAGGGTTGGATTGGGTATTGGGAGGAAATTCTTCCCTGTGAGGGTGGTGAGGCCCTGGCACAGGTTGCCCAGAGAAGCTGTGGCTGCCCCATCCCTGGAAGTGTCCAAGGCCAGGGTGGACAGGGCTTGGAGCAACCTGGGATAGTGGGAGGTGTCCCTGCCCATGGCAGGGGGTGGGACTGGGTGGTCTTTAAGGTCCCTTCCCACCAAACCATTCTGTGTTTCTATGATTCACCAAACATTCAGAGATTTAGGGCACCCACGGTGGGCAGGTGAGCAGGAACCTTCCTGCTGTGCTCTGGGCAATGAGTTAAAGATGCCCTGAGACAAAGCAGCCATGTTCTGAAACAGCAAAGGAAGGTCTGTCATCTCTCACATTCATTTTCTAGAGTCAGCCAGGAGGCCAGGGTGTAAATTCACCAGCCTTCATCCACCCCAAATCTCTTTAGTCCATCCTCAGTGCTGATCTCTGGCTGCTTTATACTGTCAGCAGCAGTGGCTGAGCTCATCCCTGATGCAGGCTGCATTCCCACTCGTGCTGAAGGGTCTTGGCATGGTCTGGTCTTGATGATAATTTAATCCCCAGGATCTGGAAAGGATTTAGGACCTGGAAACAGAGATGGGATAAAATCCTCTATGGTGGACAAAAAACTGCCTCAGTGCGTGCATCTGCAGAAGAAGCTGGGAACAGTGAATGTTTACTTCTGAATAGCACAAGGATTCCTGAGACAGAGGGGGAGGAAGAAAGTGCAGTCAATCAAGAGACAAGAGTTAGCCTTCAAAAGCCCCTTCTAAATGGCTAAATCAGGAAGGAAAAATGCCATCCCCTTTTTTTAAATCTGTCTGTATCATTGTGAGAAAGGCTGAGGGCATCACTCCTGCCAGGATTATTTGTATGTTGGGGTGGAGAAAGGAAGTGGGCTGACATCATGTCTTACTTCCACACTGCTGGTGAAGGTTTTGAGCAATGAATCCAGGGGCTAATCCATCGTGTCTGCCATTTCAAAGAGCCCTGATAACCTCATGTCTTCTTGTTTTCTTCTTAAGGCTTTTGCAGATTTGCTAACACAAGTTTTCCCTGAAGAAGGATCACATTCCAGGCCTGAAATGCTCTGATTATTTACAGTTTGTCACACCGTAATTTATATTTATTGATTGTGGCTTTTATTTACACGTGTTCATTACTTTCTTATTTTAGTCATTTATCCTGTATGTCCCCACCCTGCTTTTTCAATTATTTCACATACTCGCTGTTTATCAATTATATTGCCAAGATGCATTTAGAGAGAATAATTTGTTTCTAATGCATGATTTTTTGACAGCATGATTTGTTTTCATCTTTGCATTGAATCTTAAGATGACAGTGACTCTAGGGCAGAGAATACAAAGTTGTGAAGCTTTTTCCTCTGAAGACTTGTACTCACATGTGCAACATGCACGTTGCATCAGCAGCATTTGCTGACCCGCTCATCAGCTCCACACTGGTTCAGCTCTTGGTTCAGTTTCACTTCTCCCAGGGCAGTGTTAGAAAGTCTTAGAAATTTTATGTGCTCCCCTAGTGCTGCTGCCCTACTAACCAGCATTTCTGGGTCGCTTTGGAGGCTGCTAAAGCACCTGCAGTGGACTGGCAGGGTTGCTGAGCCTTGCTGGCCCTGGCAGATCTCAGACGTGGTGTTTGCTCCCTTTGGAGCAATCTTTAATGACAAGGATGACAGGCTCTGCCTGCCCATCACTGGGCTTGGCTGGGAAGCAAATGGATCCTTTCTGGCAAAGTGATGTCCTGAAGAAGCTCTGTGCTCAGGTGGGCTCTTAATGCACTCCCTTCAGCTTCAGCCTCCTTACTCCCTTTGCTTATTAACAGCAGTGAGGGCTTTTTCCTGCTGTCTGGCTTTTGCTTTCAGAGCTTTACAGGCTGGCAAGGCAGGAGGATTGGCATTCAGGGGTAAGAGCCAAAAAGCACAGACCATCCCAGCATCCTGCAAGGAAGTCACCAGCGTGCTTTCCTCCCTAGGACTCACTCCCTGCCTTTATCCATTTACTGAGGCAGCCTGGCCTCTGCTCCAATGGTGCCTCTCCAAAAAGCTGAAGCAATGACAAACATGTTTGCTGGTATTTGCTCTCTAAGTGGTCTCTATCCCAGGGCCAGAGCTTGGCAAGTGCAGGTCGGCTGCCACCCGTGCCCGTGTGAGCCATCACAGTACTCTAACACAGCCATGGCTTTGTACAGCTCCTTAGGACAGCTCAGTGCAGGGGATGTGCTGGGAAACACTTTGGCAGTGTTGATCCATCACTTTGCCTTCTCTCCATGTTCACTGGTGCCAGAGGTGAGCCAGGCTGAGCTCTGGCTCTGTAGCACAAGGTCTCTCGTGGTTCCAGCATCCCCCAGGAAATACTCAGCAATATTCAGCTTAAATTTAGCACTCTGCAGCTCCGAGCAGTGACAACACTAAGCATGCTCCCAGTTTTGGTCTCATCCCACCACCGGAGGAGGGATGAGGGAAGAAGAAAGGACTGCTTTGGGTGAGAGGCTCATTTTCAGAGCCATGGCACATCAGGAAGGGAGCAGAGAATCTGCTGGACGTGGCACAGCGTGCACAGCAGTGCCAGCTCAGCGGTGACTCGGGCCCAGAGAAAATCTCTTCACCCTGGCGTTCTGAGGCCCAATATCCAGCAGAAATTCATCTGTGGTTTCAGTGCCACAGCCCCAGACCCATTTTCCTACATGGTTTCTGTTGCTGAACCCATACTGCTTCAGAATGTTTTGCTCCCTTGATCCAATTTGTTCTGCCCAGGTTGCAGGGGAGGATTTATGGTAACAAGGGCTAAAGCAGCCATGTCTGACAGCTCCTTGCTGAAAGCAAATCAGGCTCCTTCCCAGCAAAGCCCCAGATAACTGGGCACTGCTGTACCAGTAACCAGAGGTGTTGCGCTTATCTCCTGGCTGATTTTAAAAAAAGTCATCTAGAAGAGCCCTGAAAGGGCTGGGGAGGGTCACAGGGGCTGTGGAGTGGGGAAACAATAGGTGTTCATTGAACCATTTTTTGTCTGGGATAGGTGAGGGTTGCTGGGTGGGTGTGGTGCCCTCACAGAAGTGGCTGAGAACATTGTCTTTAAAGGTCTGAAAGGTCAAATCTGCCCCCACTGTTTTCACGAGTGACATCCTTCATGTCCCTCCTTTTTCTCCCTGCCTCTGCCTTGCTGCCTGCAAAGCCCTTCCCAAGTGTCTCCATCCCGGGGCACAGACAGACGGCTCCCAAACATCCCCCGGCAGCCAAGGAACACGGGCTGAGCTGGACCTTCTGAGCGGGCACCTCCAAAAGACACAGACCTGCCTTGCAAGATGCATTTCAAAACTAAAACATTTTGGTTTTTCTGACCTGAATGCTGCATTCATGGCTTGTCAAACCCATTTTAGTGAGCAATTCATTTCTGAAGGTTGAAACTGTCTTTCGAAAAATGTATTTAAGTAAATATTTGGAGAAGATAAGAGATAGTAAGAATACAACTCTGAAAGTATTTATGTACAGAAATCAAAGCTTTTCACACTGAATTCAATAAACTAGTTTTATAGGGCTCTGGATTCGGAGTTTGTCATACAAAATTGGGAAGTGGAAGCAAATTTTGTAGGATTTTATAGGCGTTTGTAAGAAAGAGCATAATCATTTTCAGAGAAAAAAAGCTATGTCTTACAGCTTCATATAATAAAATTACAAATGGGACATCAGATGGGATGTTTAATTTCCAGACTGGGTACATTAAAAAAAGGCCATTTCGGTTAAAATAAATGTATTCGTTCTTTGGCCAGGGCTGTAAATCAGTGCAGCTTCACTGAAAGCATCTAATTTAAGGAGAGGGATATGGGGAGAGCCTGACCTCTCTTTTTCTGAACCAAAAGGAATCACAGGAGATTCACTGTCATCCCACAGTGCTTATGAAAGGCACTTTGATCCTCTGGTCTTTTTAGGGTTTGAGTAAAACAAGTATTTTTTAACGGCAAAGCTACCACAGGACAGATGCCTACAGTTCCCAACCGAGTGGTGTGGGCTGCGCGTGTGCGGAGTTCGGGGGATGTCTCTGGGATGCAAACACAGCAAGCCCCACCTTCCAGCAGCCCCAGGACCCTCTCCCGCCCTGTCTGCTGTCCCTGAGACTGGTGCAAAGCCGGCTGGGAGCATCTCAGCTCTGGCGGGGAACAGCCAGGAGCAGCTGCGGCCCCGCGGGTCCCAGCCTGACACGGAGCCGGGCAAAGGAGCTGCCTGGACAGGGGTGCTCCGGCTGTAAATGCACCGCTGCATTTCTTCTTCTGCCCTGCAAACCATTCCTTTTTCTCAGCCGTGTGCTGTCGGGGGTTTTACAGCCCACCCGATTTCAATTGCTATTCCCACCCCCCTCAACTTTCTGCACAGCAAACTCCTGCTTTTCACCTTCAGTCTGACTTTGTAATCCATGGTTGGTTTCAAATCAGCCTTTCAGCCTGGTAATGAATGGATTAACTTTCTGCTTTCTGATGAGTAATAGGAAAAATGTTTCTGAATTATCAAAAAATAATTGGAATTAAAATTGTAAATGGTTTCTACAAGGGAAGTTTTTGTAATTAGTTGAATCCGTGTGATGGAAGCTATTATAAATAACAAAAAAATGTGTTTACCTAATCACTGGGAAAGTGCACATTAGCTCTCTAATTAGAAGTCCCTCATGGCTCTACTACAAACTTTGGACACAAAATAATTTGTTTCATGCTTCCTTTAGCAGGCAAAGGAAACTCCATCAGTTCCGTTTGTGCATGCCCACTACTGTGAAGGTGGCTGGAACTGAACTGTCAAATTCCCACATATTTTTCTCAGCAGGTCCCTGTGACTGCCCAGAACCTTGTCCTGAGCCCAGCCCGCAGACTCCAAGAGCCAGATCAGTCTGTGCCATTCCTGTGCCAGTCCAGAACAGAACTTGGGTGCTGCTGGAGGGACAGGGGAAGGTTATTAGCAGGTTCAGGCACACCTGGCTGCAGAGGGGTGGGATGGAGCAAAGCCATGGCTGCTCTGGGCACTCTGCTGGGGGCTCGTGCTCCAGAATAAATGCCATTTTCTGTTCTCATGAACTGGGTTGGGTTTTGCTCTAAGTTGTCTGACTAATTGCTCTCATGCCATAGGGTGCAGATATTTCATTGTCTCTCCTTCCACACAGAATGAACCACAGGCAGAAAGGGGCTTTCCTTCTAGACACACCTTCTCCTTCAACACACCCCATCTATTCTCCCAGAGAAGTCTGGGTAACAAACTCAGTATCTGGTGATTACATCACACTAGAACAGGTGTTGTTTAATACATTTGACCCATTTCATGAACAGCAAACACAGATTTATCCTTGTCATGCTAAATAGCTGTTTGAACCTGCTGTGTTAAACTGAGCAGAAATTAAGATTTTATTACGGTTGCAGAGATAACGTCATCATGTGAGTGTTGGGGTTTTTTCAGGGTCTAGTTTGTGTGATGAAAATCCACTTAAATGACTGAAAACAGGAAACACTATTTAACAAACGAGAACGCCCTCTACGATTTAAGAATATATGACCTATTTTATCCACTAAAGAAGATCTCTTTCCTAGATACATTTGCCACAGTATCAAATTCTGCAAAGGGAATTCTGATGCATTTTGTAGAGAGCATGGCAATTAAAGTTGCTGCTCTGCTGTGACTGCCATTCCACCACAGCACAAACATCCACCACACTTGGAGGCAACCAAACAGAAAAGTGCTAATGTCCTTTTCTTCAGTATCACCTGGTGGGTAGGCAAGCAGAGGAAGTGTGTGATTGATGATGACTTCAGTTTTCCAGGATCTCAGAATCAATTGAAATATTTATGGTTTTGAGATGAAAAGAGGGAAAACACATAGTTTTGGAAATTAAGGTATTAGATGTTGCTATCTAAGGCTCACAGGATTAGCAGCCCCCATGGTAATGCAGCTGCTTTCCTTGCCTCCGTTTGCTCCCTAACCTGCTCCCCACCTCACGTGTCCGTGCTAGGACACAGCTCCAGGCTCCTTCCCATGCTCCATGCAGAGCTGTTTAGGATGTGGGAGCGCAGTTAACCAGCAGGAATGCCATCAGCACAGGGAAAACTGCTTGGCTCTGCCCATACAGGACACGGAAAAGCAGAATTCCCATTCAGTAAAACAAGGAACAGCCCAGGAGATCCTGCTGCAGGCACATCCAAACCAGCACGAGAGGCTTTACTGAGCAGGAGATGGTCCCACTACCCGGAACCGTGAGCGATGTTCCTTCAGGAGGGTACAACACCATCAGCCTGTAGTGAGAGCTTGCAGATACAGAACCTCCTTTTGCTGTTCACTGGTGCATTTTTTAGAGTGGTAAGACGAGGAATGGAATCATAGGTTGGAATTGGTTTGGATTGGAAGGAACCTTTTAGGGTCATCTAGTCCAAAGGGGAATGAATGAGCAGGGACATCTCCAACTGGAGATGTTCAGGGCCCCATCCAACCTGACCTTGTGCACAGTGATACAATTGTAAGCCTGGATGGTAAATACCCATTTTTTTGTCCTGTTTTACTAAAGCTGCTGGTTGTGGGCAGTGACTGCACATTAGTTCCCAACAATTGAGGATGTAGGACTGTTGCAGGCAAAATACACTTTGCAAGTCTGGGAAGAGATGTAGGTGCCCCAAATTACTGAAAATCTGAATAAGTTGCTCAGGCTCCTACCCTGACATAGGAGGCAAATACCATGAAATCAATTTCTGTGCCCAACTTACTCTCAGTGACACCTGCACACATTTTAAAGGGTAATTTGTCATTTTGCTCCACTTGTCACATTATTTCAGGTCATGGGACCATCAAGTCAAAAACTCGGGTTTGACTCTCTGCTCCATAATCCAGAAATTGAAAGTCAAAACACCCCTTTCTTTTCCTTTCAGAAGAGAAGCCACAAGTTATAAATAAAAGTAGATAGAGTGAGTAAATCACTCCTGGTTTTCTGTCACCTTAGGCCTACTCTATTGTAAGCAACTCTTTTATTATCCCACAGCCCATGATGGGAAAAGACCATTTCATGTCCAGGGAAAGCGTGACGTGCCTCATGGCCAGTGGGTGATGGGAGGTGAACATCTGGGTAATTTATCCACCTCCTTGTTTACACAGAGCTGCAGCCTCAAACAGCAGCAGCAGTAAATGGGTATGGGAGAGAGTGACAGGATGATATTTGGTGATATACTGAGCAATTTGGATGTAGGAAGCATAAAAAGAAAGGAGTAAGGTGGTACTAAATGCAGTCCCCACGAGACAAAATGATGGAGAAAAACCAGTAAAAAATATATATACATAAACCAAATAAACCCATGACACAAGTGGAGGCAGAAAAGGGGGAGCAGAACAGAGCAGCCCTTGGCCAGAGGATGAGCCAGGACGTGGGGAGCAGAGGAGGATGAAGGGCACAAAAGATGAAGCAGGGGATGACCCCATGTAACCTTCACTAGGGTGGGCACTGAGCACCAGGGTGCTGGTTCTGGGGTGCTCACTCGTGTTTTCATCATGCACGGGGGGAGGATGGAGAGGACTGAGTCTTGTGGAGCAAAAACACAGCACAGCCATTGCTCAGCTGCAGCCAGAGAAGCCTTATTTATCTGTCCCAAACTCAGCATTTGCATTGTTCCACATCTGAAACGCAGTTTGGTGACTCCCCCCGAGCCCCTGTGCACAGTGCACTGGTGGTGAGGGCATGTGGGAACCCCTTGCCAGAAAACCCATCCCAGAGCCCTGCTGTGACCCTGCCAGCCAGGGCTTGTCCCTGCCAGCCAGGGCTTGTCCCTGCAAGGTCCCTCTCACCCTCACAGGAGACCACGCATCAGCCAGTGGCAAACAGTGACCAGGATGCTCAGCAAGGAGAGCCCTGAAAACTGTGTTGTGTTCCAGCAAGGACCTTAAAAAAAATCCATCAGTGCTTGTGATGTCTAGATAAAGTTACACATAAAAAATTGCTGTTATTCATTAGTGAACTCCTTTAATAATCAATTGCTAATTAAGTTCCACTGCCCTAGTAGACCTAAAGCAAATCCCTTTCTGAGACACTAGAAGTGCAGCCAATAACATTTATTGATTATGCTTGTCACAGGCACTGGAGAGGGAAAGGGGCCTTTTTTTTCCTGCCCCTTCAGAAGCCATATGCCAGCAGGGTCAGGAAAACAGAAATCAGAACTACCAGAATAATTTGATATTACCTAAGTCCTTTTGGCTCTGGATGTGAATACATTTTCTACAGGAATAAATGTACCAGGAAATATCTGGTACCTACCCTGACCAAGAGAGAGGTGGGAAGAAATCAGTGTCATGCTCATAAACACAGAAAAGCTGGCTCCTTTTCAATGGCTCTTGAACTTTTGCTGGAGCAGCTGCCCCAGTGAAATATATTGTACAACGGTGGCTTTTCCCAAAAGAGATTTGTCCCTAAAACCCTTGGTTTTGCAAGTTCTTCCAGTGTGGCTTTACCAAGCCTGACCAAGGTCTGCCTTGGGCCTTAGCCTGCAGCCAGACCTAAGTGAACTTTCTGTTGAGACCTGCTCTGTTTCTCTGGACTGCTACTTGCCATTTACATATTAAACCCATAAATTCCTTCACTAACAAGAAACAATGCTCCTTACCTATATTTTTTTAAAATTATAAATCTTGCACTTAGAGCAATTTAAAACTGACTTACAGTTGTTTTCTCCCTGCTATCAAACAGAGATGCACTTCAATTCCACAGTGCTCTGGGGATCCGGTAGGTTAGAAAAAGCAAATAGGAAAATAGAATGAATATTTTATTTTTGTTATTCATTGCAATAGCCTGAAAGCAGACCATGAAATCTACTAAAAGTAATATGAACTGGCTGCCCTTTTAATATATCCTTTTTTGAGGTGTCTATTCGGAATCCAGAACACAGCTCAATATTCATTACAGTAGCATGCCTCAAGTTTTTTATTTAAGCCCAAATTTCTTGTGTGTCAGACAGACCTCATGCTCTTTCTGGCTGATACTTTACTGTGGCTCAAACCTCCTTTAATACTATGGGAACATGCATATGAGTGTGAGCCTGTGAGAGAGGGAGCACCCACCCAGAACCTCACCTGAATCTCTCAGTGTTGTACCTTTGTGCCATTTTCTGTTGGTCTGGGGCCACCCAACAACCCAAAAAGTGCCCAGAAACACTGGGCATAAACCACAGTTTTCAGCCAACATCTTATTTGTGACATTTTCCTGAAATGAGCCCTTTTTTTCCTCTATATATTTTCTTTCAAAAGCCCAGCTGTGCAAAACCATTACAACCACCACGGGTGCCCCAGGCAAGCCTTTTTTTTTTTTTTTTTTTTTTTTTGGCTTTATTTCTACAGCAGGAGGTGATTACTGACAGAAGTTCTCTCATTCTTTCTGAAAATCAACCAAAGTTTCCCCTTGCCTCTGGGCATGAGCTTCCCAGCTTGGGAGCCTGTCATCTTATAAGGACAGAAAGAAGAATCTGATACTCAGAATATGGGAAGAACACCTTAGTCAGTGTTTAATCCTGCACTGCAAAGCCAGCATTAGATCATTGGCTCGTACACGATGGAAAATCTCACAGATCTTCTCCAGTTTTTACAAGTGAAAGAAAAATACACTCAGTGTCTTAGTTGGTTTTCAGTTTATCCTTGTATTGAATTACTTTTCTTTCATCAAACTAGAGAATAAGCTGCCTCATAATGTGATTCTGTGGGATGTCTCCCAGAATGGCTGTGTTGGTCAGTAACAGGGAGACACTGACATGTGGGGTAGCTGAGATAAATCAAGGCTTCCTTAAATCCTGATCAAGAAATGATAGACTAGGAAGAGATTTATCTTTAGTGCCAGGAACAGGTCCCAGCCAACTCCACCAGGAGCTGATGGGTGCTGAAAACACCTTCCTGAGGGTGTGGGGAAACACCTTCCTGAGGGTGTGGGAAGTCAGAACCCCCGAGAAAGCAAAATAACAGGAATGAACTCAAACAATCCCAGGATGGGACCTTCTCAGGATGGAGCCAGACCTGAAGGGGCCTCCAGGCCCCAACCCAGGCTGACATCTGAGCAGTGTCCCAAACAACGAGGGCAGAAAAGCCTCCAGCCTTTCTCTCCATGTAGGGGACACCCCGATGTCCCCAGTGGTGGGGCAGAGGTGCCGAGGAGATTCCTGAGCTGAGAAGGGCTGCAGGTCCCTTCCCTCACACCTGCCACTCCCGTGGCCCTCCTCTGCCTGCTCCAGGCAACCCAGATAAATAAAAACAAAACGGGAATGCCTCATTTCACCTGACACCAGGAAAAAAGGCAAATTAGCTGACTTGAGCAACAATTAGGAAGCAGAACATTTCTCTGGGCATTGCTACAGAAGCTGATCATCCCTCAGAGCAGAAGCCATAATAGCTTTTGAGTCATTATAAGCACTGCACATTCAAGCAACAGTGATTCGCACTGAAAATAATCTCAGGAAGGCAGGGAAAACAGCGTTTATGTAAACAAACTAACCTCAGTGTCTGGATACATTTGTATTGCACATGGATGTTGTTTTTCTACATCTGAGGAACCTCATATCAGAGAAAGAAAATAAGAACAAAAGGGATTAAAGAGCTTCAAGAATTTTAATATTTAACTTCCATTTTGTGGACACTATTTTCCACAATCTGATACTAGATGCAAATAGTTGCAGCCAAATTCAATTCTGTGTTTACCAATGCAATTCCAGGTTGATATCCAACAGCCACATTTACTCAAACCCAATGAAATCTGCATGTCAATCACAATGTCTGTATCAGAACCAGAGCTGGGAATATTTTACAAAAAGCTCTGAAAAACTGCCACTCAGAAAAAAAGGTGAAGGTGACTGAAGCTGTTACTCCTGTGAGACCCTGGCACCGTCCATAGCCACCTGTACTCCTGCAGCTGTTTAAAACAAACCAGTGTTTTATTTTAAAAGGAAGTAAAATAAGAGGGAACAAATTAAAAAAAAAAAAAAAAAAAACGAAGGCTACTGAAATAGTACAGACATGCAGCACTGCAGGGCAGAGAGCTCAGAGGGCTCACCTAACTGCACCTCTGCACTGTGAGACACCACCAAAACATGCAGTTCCAGATTAGATTAATGCAGCCCAGTCTCAAAGTTTGTTTGTTTAAGTCAACCAGAGAACTATTTTCAGTTGAACTGCTATTCCCCAAGGGGTTTTGCTCCAGTTTTCTTTGGTTTTACACTCATTTTAGTTAAACTGTTCCAGCTTTGCCTATAGGAAGAGTGCCTGGATTTAAAAATACCTTTGCTGGGAACAAACAAAACTGTCCCATGATGCCAGTCATACCAACAAACAGCTGGATTCCTCATGTGGTGGTATCCTCTATGGTATCTCTCCTCTCACTGCTAGAAAAACAACCCAGGGTTGCAGTCTACAGCTTTATCAGTAAAGATGGAAATAAACTCCTTCTGGAGAGCTGTCCCTGCACTGTCTACCCAAGGCAACCCCAGCAGGACATCTTGGGCAGGTGAATTTATCAGGAGTGCACACCCCACACATCTTCACTGCTCTTCTCACAGCTCCAGCACCGCCCACCTCTGAGAGCTTTGGCACAAATTAAGGTGTCCAGGCAAGCTTTGAATAATTTGTTCCACAGGGCTAAGAGTCCTTGATCAAGGTAGGCAAAACCAGTGCCAAGCAAGGCCAAGTCCTCACACAACTCTTCCTTCATGTCCCTCATGCCACGGGGTTCCTGATGGGCCGAGAGCCTGCGACGGATGAACCTGCAGCTGCTGCAGCCTTTGCTCCAGAGATACTCTGCCACCTCAAAGGTCACCAACACACTGGCCCCGTGCCCTGGGCTTCACCACAGAGGGACCATAACCCTTTAGTGCCTGGATGAAGCACAAAGCGCTCCAGCTCTGAAGAAAAGCCACAGAGGTGGCCTCTGGCTGTAAAGCATCTCCAGGAGGTGGCATGTGCTGGCTGAGATGTCCCAGTGAGTTGTGAGAATGATGGGCAACATCACACAGGGAGGATTTCAAAGGCCTCAGCAGTTTGGGGGAGAATAAAGCAATGCATCAGAAGTGAAAAAAAATACCCAAGTGAAGTAAAGGTGTTCTGGGCATTCCCCTTCTCCTGCACGTCTCCTTTGAAGCACTGCAGACACTGGTGAGACCAGAGCACCTGGAGCCATGGAGCACATGGAGCACTGCTTGGCAGCACAGCAGCACTCCTCTGCCTCAAACCCTGCTTTGGGGTCTCTGAACCCTGTGTTGGGGTCTCTGAACCCTGCTTTAGCACCTCTCTGAGCCAACAGGCTGAGAGCTTTTGCTCTGACACAGGACATGCAGTGACACCATCAAACCCAGCCTGGCGCTGCGCTGCACAGAGATGTCAGAGGGCTCAGCAAGCACCAGGAGACACATCTCAGATGCCTCCAGCTGCCAAGGTGCTGCAAACCTGGACTCCTCTCATGCTATGGAAGCCATAAAATCCCTTGTCAAAGTGATAGCACCACAAACCACGAGGATATTCTTACATTTGCCATCCAAACGGGGGGAGGACACTGAAGGGCTGTGGAGATCCCTGCAGATTCCTGCAGGTTCCTGCAGAGGACCAACACAAAAATGCAATTCTGCAGCCACAGCCATCCTCCAGACCTGTCTAGACTGCAGAGTGCTCTGCTCACAAGTGGGAGCAGTCTTGAAGAGCCACAACTGCAGTCGATGTGCTTCCACCCCACCAGGCGTGGGGCCCACTCTTGCCAGTTTATTGTTTTGTGCATATCATTTTCTGTCAGATGGGGTTTGCAAATCTGAGACTACTCTATTTTATAAAGTAAATTGAGTTCTCGCCTATCTACATAATAAATATTAAAACATCATCATTGTAATTTTAGGCTGGGAATGTTTATGTAAAAACAGCGTGCAGATGTGGTGAAAGGCTAATAAAGCGATGCTAATTATCTAATCAATCTTTCTTAACCTTTGTCTTAGACACTACATAGTGCTCATGCTAAGCTTAGATTCGTTTTTCAGGGTCTAAATAATGTTGTAATCATAGCTGTAATGTGTGGGTTCATTGGAAACTTCTCTTTAGATGTAACATTGTCAGTTTACACCGAAATCTGTCTATAAGCCATCTGTTGCAGAAACCGGTCATTATCAATTTCATCAATCTGTTCCCAAATATTGCAGATGCCAGCCACTAGGAACCATCTGTTAGTGTCAAAAAAAGTAACAATTCAATAAGCAGACTATTTGGGGAGGAGGTGGGGAAATATGCTGCAATACTTGGCGCAAAAGGCAAACTTACTAACTGTTGCAATTTTACTACTGACCTGTAACTCCTTCTGGAGCGATGCCGAGCTCATTGATTAGCCATCAGTGGGAGGGAGACTTCCAGAAGACAGTAATAACCATCAGCAGTGATGGGACAGGAGAACTGACACCTACTCCTGCTGTAACATATTGTCCAACAGTGTCCAGGCTGGTGCTGGCAGTGACTTTCCCGAAGTCACCGGTGAAATCTGAGCAGCTTTGACTGATTACCTGTAGCTGCAGTTTAAATAAAGACAGCCCGCATAAACAGGCTGAGATTTTATGTTCTCATGGGTTTGTTCAGCCTGAGAAATAAAGCAAATTCCACATGTCTTTCTCAAAGGACCAGCCCTCGCTGCAGTGCTCACAACGGCTGGGACCGTCGGAACGCCCCGAAGTCAAACCCCTTGAGCCCTCCTGTGACCCGAGCAGACAAGCAGCTCCTGCAGAGACAAAGCTTCTTCACAAATCACTGGAAGAGTTCCCAAAGCCATGCTGGGCATCCAGCTCGGGCTGGGGGTGTCAGGGCCCATGGCAGGGCCAGGACCGGGTCTTCTCAGAAGTGATAAGAGTAGAAGAGATAAAAGCCATGTTTCGGTCAAAAACCCTTTAATCCTTCATTTTATCATTTATACATCTGTAAGCTTGCACATTAAGCATCCAACAGAAACTTAGATATTAACGATCATGATAATGGCCATTTGGCTATCACCAACTTGCTCGGGCCTTGTGGAGCCACCACCTCCACCACGTTTGCTTGTTCCTAAGATGCCTCTGCTGAGGCTGCAAGCCCTGGGTGCAGGATCATGAGAGCTGAAAAGTTTTGTGCAAAGAGAAACACAGGCTGAAAAGAAAGAAAATCCAAGAAGCAGCAGACATGCTGACACAGAAGTGCTGGCCAGAACTCGTCTCCCTTGCTAACAATTACATTTTCCCCTCACTTTCCTTGTCCAGAGAACAGCCTGATTTGACAAGTACCTGGCAGATAAACATGTAATGCTGGAATAATAAAGCACAGAAGCTCAGTGTTAATGAACTACTCTTGCAGCAAGAGCAAAAAAACCATTTGTTTTCAGACACAGCTTTCTCAAGAAAGAAAAATCCCAGCTCAGCTTCAGTTTGTAGGAGGATGTGCATTCAGAAAGTGCTTCCATTTGCAGTTTCTAATGGGCACTTTTATTTGGGTCAGATGTGTAATTGTTTAAGCAGCTATTCTCTGGGAAAGCTGCTTTGTCCATGCATTCAGCCTTGGGATGCTTTCACCTCGGCAATTTGGGTTAAATCCTTATCTGTCTCAATCTCATTTAGAAACAAAAAGACCAAGCCATTTCCTTCAGCCAGAATAGACAGTATCTGCAAAACTGTCTGTTACCCTGCCAGCTAATCACCATCTCCAGGCCTTGCAATTCCTTCAATATATTCTGTGGACATTCTGTATCACAAGATCACATAGAACTCCCCTTGCAATGGTTCCAGTTCAGGAAAGCACCCATCATCTTACAGATCTAATGCTTCTTCTCATGCCTACATATTCATAGGCACATGTATGTAAATATAAATAAATGTGCAGGTCCAAAGCAAGCGTTTTTCCAGGAGAAAGGAGGACGGAGGTAGGCCAAGATGAACAAGGGAGTGGATTCTTAGGTTACAGCTCCTACAGCTCTAAGTTCATCCATCAGTGCTGTTGGGGGATGAAGAAGTGCAAATATTTCTCTGAGGATGTAAGTGTTGGAGTAGGCAGGCAGGAGGCAGTGGGAGAAGCTGATATTTGTAAAAATTTGATAGGAATTGATATAGCTGAGCCCTTTGCTGGTAGAAGGAATTGGAAAAAATTAAAAGCTCAATATTCATATGCTGTGAGGCGAAAGCCAGACCTGTGTGGGATTATTACAAACGGATTTGGCTGTGCTTAGGGTTTTCAGTTGGGTGTTTATAATAAAGGGTAGCTAAACTCTCTTAGTCACAGCTGAACATCAGCATGCAGGCCTGCAAGGATAACTGACCTTTTTGAATGTTAATTATCTTTAAAAGGCCTGTTTGCCCAGAATTGCCTGAACCAGCTGTAACCAGCCAACAGGGTCACCGAGGAGAAATGATGGATGTCATCAGGAGTCATTTGATATCCATTAAAGGGGAGGAAAGTCATTAAAATATATCGGGCCCAGGGACCTTATGAAACAAAGAGAAGGTAATTACTTTAGGCTCAGATTTACCTGCCTGGACTAATCAATAAAAAGACACCCTGAAAAGGAGAGAGGGAGTAGAAAGAACACATTTTGACACGTCTGTGAGGAACATCTGTCACCAGGGCAGAAGGAAAGGTCAATGCCTGCCCGAGTGCTGCTCGTCCAGCTGCGCCCAGCGAGGGGACAGGGGCTTCAGTGGGCAGCAGAGGCCAAAATACACCTTTTTAGAAGCATCACGGGTCAGAACAACTGTGTCAGCACACCCTCAGCCCGGCCCTGGCTTTGGGTGGTGTGTGACTGTGGGACTATCCCTAAGAGATGCTCAGGTTGCATTACCAAGCAGATGGAGGTCCCTAATTAGGTGCCCTTGTTCTGCTGTCACTGTGCATGGATATCAGCTGCCCTCACAGGGGCTGAGCTGGGGGTAGCAGAGCATTTCTGAAGCTTAAAGCACATCTTCAGTGGCTCAGCAGCTACGCGAAAGCAACCAAGCTGCTTTTTCAGTGTGGCAGTAAAGATTAACTTTGCAAAAATTCCCTGGATTATGCATCATCTTCTGGGGCTCTCCATGGCCAGATGCTCAAGGCAGCAGGACTCAAGCCCTCACAAAAGTTTGCTGGCTTTTTAACACCCTGGTGGGCACCAAGCTCTTTGAAAAACCTGATCCCACCTAATCCCTTTTAAAATGTAACACCAATTTACTTCTCCACCAGGATATGTGCAAATTAACTCAGCTATGGAAGATGAGCAGGAAGGCTTAGGCAGAGAATTGCCATGGGCACCTTGGACCCCAGGAGTGATGCTATCCTGCCTTCACTACCATCAGTGGGCATTTCAGCACATTTTTATCCAAAAGCAAAGTTGCTGACTTTATTCACCGTGCAAATCACTCAGGTTTTTGCAAAGCGAAATATCCTCCGAGCCACTTCACAGAACTCCATGTATCTTCCAAAATGAGACATGCTAAAAACCCACTAGTTAATTTTGTATCATTACTCACTCTAATTAAAATCTTTGTCAAGGGAATCTATTGCCTTTTTTCTATTTTCTGCTCTGATGTTGCAGTCCTTGACATTACACTGCGGTCTATAAAGACACAGAATATTAATGCCTCCCATTCTAGAAAAAATATATTGAGTTTGCTCTACTATTTTGACCTTTTCAGTACATTGTATTTTGATTAACTGGCCAGCTTGCTTCTGCCCCACAGGTTTCCAAGGCTATAGGGGGACAAAGAGGTGGAAAAGCTACCAAATCACATTTCCAGTCACTGGGAAGGTTAAAAAGGTGTGATCAAACACCACATCTCACAGACTGGCTGAGGCACAACCACACGTGTAGAGGAGAATGCTGGAAACCAGAGCCAAAAGGCCCCACTGTCATCGTGAGCACCTCTTCCACCTTGCTATTCTGTATTTCTTTCTCTCTATAGCCTCTGCAAGCACTGTCTTTCCTGAGAGCCAATTAATTCAAGTCACAAATGTCTGCCCTGAATTCTTGCAGGTAATTAGCACCACGGGTTATCAACAGGAAGCTGGTACCCACAGGCACTTCAGATAATTGTGTTTCAATATTGGCACATTTCTGCTTACCACAAAAGGTCACTTCAGATTCTCTTCTCTATTTTCTCCCTCTCTTTTACTAAATGAATGAAAAATCGTTATAATTATTTTGAATGCTCTAAACAGTTGGCAAAGGCTTTGGGCATTACAGGACAGACATGAGTGACACGGGCACTTCAGGTGGTTGCAAAATTATTATTTTCTAATCGTCAGTTTCAGATATAACCCTCCTCAGCATACCAGTGAATGGCAAAAACTCCAAGTCTAGTTAAATACTCATGCTCCTGAATTAATCTCAAAGAAAAGCAATGGAAAGAATACATAATTATAATGTAGCACAACTATTGGTCACTTTAACCAGCACTTTAGGTAAAGCTGTATTTAGTTGTGCACAAATTTGGAGGACTTTTTACCTTTTACAATAAATTTTAAAGGGTAACCATTCATTTAATTATATTATGAATAACTTCCACAGACTAAGTATTATACATGAAGGACTGTGTAATTACTTTGTAAATATAGGATTATATCTGTCCTTGAAACAAGAAAACAAATTAAATCAGCCTTGTGAAATTGTACTCCCCACTCACAGTGAGTGAGTAATTCTATTGCAAAAATAAATCACAAATCATCATCTTCTTTACAGAATGGTCACAGTAAAAGGACAGCTGAGATGGTTTTGTGGCAGGGCCAGACAATTTCAAGGCAAGGCTGTATTAAGTGTTAAATTTCCATAACAACAAAACCTTCCCTGCAAGAAGAATTTGAGAGCATGCAATGGTTTTGCAGTTGCCTTGGACTGCTGAATAAACCATGTATTGGAAAAGAAGTCAGCAGTTGTGCCCTGTTAAGAGGGAGTTCTGAGTCACAAGCATCACTGCTGGGAGTGAAGAGGGTGAGCCACGGCACTACGGCAAGTGAAAGCCAAATTTACCCCTGCGCAGGGAGGTCTGGGCACACACCCCTGTGACACTGCTCTGCGAGGTACCAACACGAATCAAACCAATCTTGCAAATTTCCTTTCTGAATTACTGAAGACGTGATCTCATAAGGAGTGCACGAACAAGAGTGCTCCGAGTTGCTTTGAGTTGCTCCCTTTCTATCATGACTGCATTATTGCGCTTAAGAGTTTCTTTATTGTATCATTAAAGTTAATGAAATTTTATAGACACAGAACTGGTGGGTGGTATAGCAGGGAACATTAAAATCATACTCTCATTTCAATCCCTTACAAAACCAGAAAGCCAACCACTTAACTACTAAAGACTGCCCAGAGCTTGAGTAAAGAGACATCGTGGCCCTTAATAAAAATGAAAAGGGAAAAAAAGTGACACTATCTCAGCAAAAGAAAGTGTAGCCATAGTGCAATTCCCAGTAGCCTTCAGGAAATCAATACCCACCTCATCTGATGGAAAAGTTTTCCTTTAACCTTTATTCAAGGTACAGCAGTACAATCGATCCCGGGTGAGGTGCCAGTGACCTTCCCCAGTGACACAGACCCGGCCTGAGCAGACCCTGCCCCGGTGCAAAGCTGCCACCGCGAGTGTCCTCAGGGCACATCACCTCCAGCAACAGGAGACGGTGAAAAAGGGGAAAAGCTACTTGCTTACAGCCACCCAAGAAACTCACTGCCTGCCTAAGAAATCAACAGACCACTCACACCCAACAGATTTTTTTCTTTNGCTCACCTCCCACTGTGAAAGGCAGTCAAGTACTTTCTTCCTAAAGGAATGCAGCAAAATATCAGGACAGAAGGTCACCTTCATGCACCTATTTTGAATAAAGATTGTTTTGTTAAACCAAATTCTTTTTATTTTTAATGGGGCCATTGGGTCATTGAAGCTTTTATTCACAAAACATAAATGCTTCTCACTGCAGTCAGCTGCCAAAGCAGAGCAAACATCATTCCCAACCTGACTCACACCTAAAACCTCTGCAGGAGTCCTGCAAAGCAATGCCACCTGCACCTCTTCGTGGTTCCCACCTCTGCTGCACCCTGGATAAAAGAACAAGAAATTATTTGCTCCTCTAACATAAGGTTTCCAGTAGCTGATCCAGGGAACACACCTCCTCAGCTTAAATCCAGTTCAAACTCTCTGCTGTCCAAGTGTGAGTGTTGTCGTTTAAACATTACTTCTCAAAGTGTCAAGTTGCTGATTTCAAACTTCATAATCTCACACAGTTCATGATCTGCTGCGATCCTTGATGGTGTAACTCACACAACCTGCACACCCACACAGGCTGGGAGCACCCAGACCTGCAGCCTCCTGTAAAAAGTGGAGTCAAACAACAGAACTTGGCTCTGGACCTCCATCCCATCGTGGATTTTTCCCAGTTACAGAAAGGGTGCTTCTCTCTGTTCACACAGACATGATAGGAGTGACCCAGTGCATGGCAACAATCTGTGTGTCCACGTGCCTGAGAACTCCATTTGGGTTTGTTTTTTATCCGATACTGCCTATTTGCAGGATATTTACTTCCACCTCAAGCCCTGAGCATCTTCAGGACAATGTTGCACACATGTGCAGCGGTCTGCTGAAGATGCTCAGGTGACAGAGATGTGTGTCTGCACACTGTTACATGATTTTCTGTTACCCACACCTGGACAAGCAGGAGGGGTTTGGCTGTGGGTTTGATTTCCTTCTGCCTCCTGAAAAGTGTCCAGATGGATGTGCTGGTGATGGTTGCCTTAGAAACCAGCAGAACTTATCGTGCCTGGCCAGGGCAGAGTCTCTCGTGCTGCCAAGAGCAGGGAAGAAGCAAGGCAGGTACAAATGCTCTCGCTGGAAAGTGAAAGGTTTTCCTGCTCTGCACACAGCAGGAACTGCGCCATGGAGTGACAGCACCAGGAGCCCAGCACCCACCAGCCCCTCTGCAGGGCCAGGAGATGCAGCACCAAACTGCTGCCAGCCAGGGTCTGACCATCCCGGGAGGAGCCTCCTCTCTCTCCAGGCACAGGGGAGGTGGGTTTTCACTAAGTGAGCATTTTATTGTATTAAACAATTTTCCCTCCGTTTTTATGTGTAAATACAAATGATAAGTAACAGCTACAGATCACTATCTTGATGTTTATATGAAGTGATCTACATATGCAAAGGCTACTGCTATGATCATTTGTATTTTAATTACCAGCACAGTTCTGCTAATTTCAAGCTCTAGTAGAAACACACAAAAATCAATGTTTGATAAATGGCAAGAGGCTTCCATGGGTCAAGGAGGATTATTTCTGCACTTTTGAAAACTGTACAAGAGAAGTAAACAAAGATGTTGGAAGCTGTTTAAAGAAACACATTTGACAATATCCCTTTAAACAGGTTTAAAATCTACATATATTTATGCTGAAACTTTCGCAGGATATTTGAAATCATATTCATTATTTTTGGGGGGAGAGGGAGAGTGGGGCAGGAAGAGGTAAGAAAATATACAAATATTTGAAAGCCAACTTTAGAATATATTTAAGTCCTTTTCAAATGCAGTCTAAAGGTCTGCAGTCTGTGCAACCATCGCCTTCAGTGCCATTTTTGTCAGTTCAGTGCAGTATTCAAAATCCATTTAATGCCATGAAAAGGAGCAGCCTTTTTCATGAATTCTGATTTATTTAATATTGAATCCGAGTCTAACATGGCACAGAAGCAGCAAAAATTATGCTCAAAGCAACAACCAAACTTCCTTTCCACTTTGACAGGTGAACAAGCAGTTATTACATCTCTGCAGAGCCCCTTGCAGACTCGTGTAGCTGAGTTTCCCTATTAAGAAATGCAATTTCACTTGGGTGCTGCAACAGCAAAATGTGGCATGTCGGGTCATGGCTAACAATGGAGACGCGAACGTGAACACAGATATAACTAACTTTCTCATTTTTTCCAAGTGCAGCAGTAATAAAAATGGAAATCAAGTGCAAAGCTAGAGTTGCTGCCAAGCCCTGGCCAGCACTGAGTGATGCCAGTGGCCACAGCCCACGCGGGCACCGTGCCCAGCCCTGCCCGAGCCCGGCATGGCCCCGAGGAGCTGGGCAGTGCCAGTGACTGAGCATCCTCCCTCCAGCACCAGGCACACAGAGCCTTGCCCGGCCCCTTAGGTTTGTGAAGGGCCAGGGGCATGACCAGAGCACACCATTTTTAGGGGAGCAGGGCAGCAGCTACAGCTTTTTCTAACAACATATGCAGCAGCTCTTTAGAATCATGAAATTGTTTCTGTTGGAAAAGACTTTTGAGACTAAGATCCTTCAAGATTATCAAGTTCATAAAACCAGCTCTACAAAGTCCATCAGCTTCTGAACCCAAGACCAGCCAGTCCATGGGAGGGCAGCTCAGCAGCAACCAGCTAAGGGATGCCAAAGCTTAGTGAGTGACAAAGAGCTCCCTCCCCTGCAGGGGAAAACTTATCCCATGATGAAGAGAAAAGGCTGATTGATTTATCTTGATATCCTGTGCTCTTTAATGAAACTACAGAATGAATACCAGCTAGGGTAGGGATATCAAATAAAGCAATGATTAGATCCACAAAACAAGCAACCAAATACATTGCGCTGAGCTCCAAAATGAAGATGCCAACAACAGACAATTACTTATCCTGGCTTTTCTCCGTGTGTGAATTAAGGAGAGTTAACTTCACCAATGACATTAGTTACTTGAAATGGTGAGGATGACTAATGTCTTGTAAGTAAATTCATTTTACATCTAATTATGAATGTGTTTTGCTAGTTTTTAACCAGGAACAAGTCCCCTCTACCTTAGTGCACAAGGACAAATCCCCAGATGAAGCAGGGTGGCAAAGTCAGCTGTAACTCTGACCCAGAGTATTTGCACTGCATTTTTCCTGTACGGATATCATTAATAAATAAGGCTGGCAAAGAGATTCCAATACGAAAGCAATAAAAAGGTCCCTGTGGTGGCTTAGCAAACGTTTGTTTGAAATAGCTCATATTGAAAGTATTTGTGCCAGCTCCATATTTTCTCTCCTCGGGTGTTCATGTAACTGTGATTTAATCCAGTACCCCTGCAAATGTGCTCCCCCAGCTCCCAAAGCCAGCCTGGAATGAGCAGCCCCCACAGCAGGGGCTGTGCCTCTGCCAGCACCCACCAGACCACGGCTCCCATTTCCAGCTGAACCCACCAAAGGGCCACCACGGCGTAAACTCAAACTGCAGCTGAGGTAGGGACAGTCACACAGAGAAAGAGGCTGCATCCTCAGGGGAAGCAGCTGCTAGAAAGGATTTGCTCTGCTCAGTGCCGCAGGGCAGAGAGAGCAGGGTCACCTCCATAGGAGGGTTGCACCTATGGAGCAGTGCCTGGGGCCCATCCTGCCCGTCCCATGGGGGCAGAGGTGCCTCCACCTGCACCTCCTGCGTGTCACACTGTCATGCTCAGCCACGTGGCCTGAGCCTAACCCCCAGCAAAGCAGCTCTGGCATACTCAGGGCTGAGACTGGTGTTTAAAATAAGAGCAGCTGTGCGAGGAAAGTACAGACCAAGTCACACTCACTGGACAAATTCAGGTCCCGAGGCTACAACCCGCTTAATGTGATAGGGGTGTGATTTGTGAAGCCTTTTCTCAAAAGACATTTTTCCTGCTGAGATCAAAGTCCCATGCCAGGCAGGGAAGGGAAGCAGCACAGCAATTTGCTGACTGTCCGCTCCCCTGCATCCCCTCCTGCAGAGCACGCCAAGTTACAACTCCCATTTAAAAATGCTCGTCTCACTTCCCTGTTCCACTAAAGGCAGCTACAGACATTGTTCCTGCAACACTGCCATGAGCACACCCTGTTACTGAGGGCATGGGGGAGGCAGAGCAAAATGGAGAAATATCTCAATAATAATAGTAATAATGATGATGATGATGATAATAATAGTAATTAAAAGGGTGGTTGGAAAATAGTTGTTTGAGTTTGTACACAGCCAGCTTGAAAAATAGGCAGAGGACTTGGAAGAAGACTGCTTCATTTTCTTTCCTCAAGGTTATATTCCTCTCTACTTTATCCACCATCATTGTAATTCTGTTTCTAAACCTAATAAATTTCCCACAGAAGCCCTATTCATTCTAAAACCTATGACTGCTGATTCAGGGAACTGTCATGTTTTTCCATGACAGCATCAGTTCACACTGTACTAAAAAAAGCAAGATAAGGACTAGAAAATAAAAGGCAACATTGTGCTTTTACCCAAAAGAAAGAGGCAGCTTAGGGGGAGTTGACAGTCTTATTTTGCTGATCATCAGTCTCTGCAATAGGTTCTGTGACCAACTAATGAAATGCAGGCTGGAAGAACCACAATTTCATGAGAAATCTGACCTCTCTTACACTGAAATGTGGAGATAAACGTGGGGTGTAGCTGTATCTGTGCTGTACTGCCCGGGCTGAGCAGCCCCACCAGTGTGGGTGGTGGGGTGGAAAGAACACAACAGGCAACCTTACACTGCCCCAAGGACCATGGTAAACACTCCCACAAGCACTGCGACCCTCACAGACCAGAAGGAGGGGGTTATTCTTTTCCTTCTAGCTTTGAAACAGATGCAGTCTTGTTATCAGAAAGACTTTTATTTCCTTTTGTGAGCAGAGAACAACATCCTCTCTGCCACTGCACAACACACGTGGTACCACCGAAGAGAGAGCCTGGAGCCCCACAGCTCCCCAGCTCCTGCCACGGAAGGATCACTTCAAAGCACACAGCACTCCAGGCTACCCTGCCCTGGGCTTCCCTCAAAGCCTTCCAAGAGGAGTTTAGCAAAAATGCTGGGTGCTTTTTGATCCTGGCATCTGTTCAGGAGTGAGTGATCCGATACCACCAAACTGTGTCATTTTGCCAACCAGAACGGGACAGTTGCACTCCCTGGTCCCACAGGCAGCCTCACCTGCCTCCTGACACTCCAGGTCACATTTTCCTTTTAAAAAAACATTGATTTAGTCAGATTTCAAACATTTGTTTTCCCTGGCTCTTTTTCTCTTGGGTCTGCTCTTTACATGCTTCTCTCCCCTGAACCTGCTGTGCATCACTGTGCCAAGAGAAATCATAATTAACACACAAATATTCAGAGGGCAATAGGCTGAACAACAAGATTTGCCATGTTTGTACACATTTCCTTTTTCTAAGGTTATTTCTCTCATCATAGAAGTCTAGGCATTCTCTTTGAAGCTGCTTTAATTGGGGAAGAGCTGGCTCACGCCAGCTGTTAAAACACTGATATTTGCCACTGTTGAGGTGCCTTTTGATTTGGTTTGTCTTTTTGCTGATACAATTTGCTAAGCAGTCAACCTCATCTTAATTTATTTATTGGCTCATCTCAAGCAACAGCTACAAGTTAATTACAGTTTGCTTTTTGCAACACAAAATCGTGCAGCAAATTTTTTTTATCAGTGATCAAATCCTTGGATTACTCTGTTAATTGTGACCTGGATTAACCACAGAGAGTATTCCAATTTAGTAGACAATTTCTCTGGCTTGTTTTTGCAGTCACAAGCCATGTTTCACTGGCAGAAAGTAAGGTAAAACCATCAAGTGTGCCCTGGGAATGGCATTTAATTTCTGTATCAAGAGTTCTCCATTTAAATCTACCACCATTTCTGCTATTAAGAGAAGCAGAGCAGCAACCCAGCCTTTTTGTAATAATTCACAACCTCTCAGCAGCCAAGAGCATGTTACACAGAAAACTGCTGCATGATCCATCTCCGCCCCCCATGGACTCAACTTTTGTTGGCAGATTTGTCAATCATGTTTATAGGCTCCTTTCTGCTGTACAGTCAGGAATTCTCATCCTATTTTGATCTGTGTCATAAAAATGTACCAGGACTGATATACACCCAAGGACTTTCTGTTGATTTGTTTCTGTCGCACAAGCTATGTCTAATTTATTTATAACTTATCTCATTCTATTAGATCACTTTGTAATCATATTTAATTTAGATTTATTCCTGACAGTTCAGGCTGGCTCCAGGCATTTAATTAAATTTTGCCCTCTTAAGCCACTTAGTCAGTCTAGATTTTAAACATGATGTCGTTTTCCCTTGGACAGCGCTTTTCTCTCCATAACCTCTGAATTGGTAATTTGTGCCGTTGCATCTTACACGACATTTTCAAGAACTCTTGATGCTGTGCAGTGTGAGCACCTGTGAGGAGCCCAGGGAGAGGAAGCCCAGCACCATCCAGCCATGCTTTGATGAGAACTGCACCATTTAGACACCATTTTACTCTGCATTTTAACCTGAAATTGAAATCACTGACTCAGACATGGCAGAAGGGATGAGGTCAAAAGCAGAGATAATAAAGATAATAAACTATGCTATTAAATTACAAATTTCATTTGGTTTTGATGGTTCAAATTAAAAATTAAAATCTGTGTTTCTCAAAAATTCCAGTATAAAAGTATTGACTACCCCTAGAATGCAATTCAATTCAAATTATTTTAATTCAAGATTATTATCCTCTAGGAGATGGACCTGAAAGTGTTTAAAAAAAGAATAAAACATATAACTAAAAATTAAGATTAGAAAATAACCTTAACTACAATTTTCATTAACTACTTTGCTTTTCTTCCCTGATTTTTATTAGTAAGCAAAAAACCTTTGCATGAACAGGATTCTTCATGGTTTCTTGATAATTTTTCCTCTCTTGCTGATTACTGGAATTATCTCTCTCCTTCTGCTGGTACTGACAAATTACAGTATTTCAGAGAACACACTTTAGATTTCCCTTTGTCCTGCAATTTGCCTCACTTTTGTTCCTCAGTCTTGAACAAAACCCTATGAGCTTCACTGATGCCTCCTCCTTACTGCAAATCCTCTCTCTTAATTTTCTCCTGCCACTCTATCAAGTCTGATATCACCAAGATGCAGATTAAGACATGACTCCATAATAGCCACACACCTCTATGTGCTTTGCTGTGGTCTGGAGTTCCTAAAGCCCTTGGCCATCCTGCCTGCTGCTTTCTTGCCCACGCTCAGGGCAGAGCACACTGCAGAGACAGCTGGGCTAATCATAATGCAAATTCAGTGATAAACTAGTCACTTAAATTCCACTAATATATCTTAATTTTTCACCCAGCAATATGATATATGGTGCCAATATAATTCAATCTTCTTACATTTTTCATGAGTTAAATAAATCACAGCAAGATAGAGTCCTTCACCCACAGTATTTCACTCTGCCTGCAAATCTCCTTCACACGGGTGCAGAGGAAACTCCTCATCCCCCTTTACCGGCACCAAGGAAGTCGAACCCAAGGAAATGTGGATTCCAGGAAGCAGGAGGTGATGGACACAGGCAGTGCCCCACGTTAGCACCCTGTCTCTGTGAGTTACTGTTTCAGAGAAGGCATAAGGAGAACCTGTCTGTAAGGACCTTTCCTGCTGCTGCTCAAGCTCAGACACTGGCATAAGAGCAATTATAGCCTTTCCATAATTCTGGACTTTCTTTTTAAAGCAGAGCAATTGTTTCAACCCTTCCTCCTTCAGCCCAGTGGATTCACAGCAGCCACAGAAAGGTCTGGACTATTTCAGCAACAACATCTTGCCTTCAGCACTGCTGGGCAGGAGCAGTGACTCCATCGAAGGGCATCCTCCCAGAACTGATTCCCAAAGGGTTAAAGAGGGCTCTGATTTGTTGTGTGTCCCAGCTCACAGCCTCACAAACCTGGGCCACCCAGGGCTCCTCCGTGCTGCTGCTGCTGGGTTTCAGTGCTGTATTGTGGAACCCCAGCCTGCTTGAATGAAAGTATTGCAAAAATCTGGTTTTCTCCTCACATTTTTCAGGGAAAAGAGCAAATGGACAATTCCCATGAGTAAATATCCATTGTTATAAGCAGAGATCATGGAATGAGGCTTTGGAGGTACAAGCACTATTGCTACCAGAGCAGTCACTTGTACATCTCAACCTTCATAGTGGCCACTACGGTTTAGTCAATTAAAATTTTATAGGAAATTTCTTTAGCATTCCATATCAAAGTATTTTTTGATTATAAAAAAGTAGAAATCAAGAGAAATATATTTCATATCCTTGCTTTCCATGTTTCCCTCTCTATCAGAGGTCATTCTGCTACAGAACACTTGCTCTCCTACCTCTGGCAGAGCTGCTCTTTGTCGTCTTCCTTTCATCATTTATTTTCAAAGCTGCTCTATAAACTTCTTATCAATGCATTTCTAAAAATCTTAACAGACTTTTATCAAGGAAAATGATAAGTTTCCACTGTCAAGAGGCCTTTCTCTGACCCTCAAGTGCTGACATTTTTTTGACAATTTATCTAAAGTCAATTGTCTTCTATTGACTTTTTTCAGCTGCTTCCAGAATGATGACACTTTTTAGCTCTGACAGTTCATTTGGCTTTCTATGCTTTCTCTTTCTTTTGGTTTTTCTCTGCCATCCATAAATCTTAAAAAAAACAAAACTAAAACCACTGTACTTTGCTAACAATGTCTCACTTCAAATGTGTTCCATTAATTTCTCTGATTCTCTTGCTCTCACTGCCATCAAAACCAGAAACAACAAAGCATTTTTAGAAGCTAGTGAGGTTCTTATTTGATAGCCAATTTAGGTATGTGTTCAATATTTCAGTTTGTGGGACTGTGGAGTTACGTGCTCTCATCTCCCTTTGGAATCACTAAGTGCTCATCCTGGAAGATGCTGGAGATGGCCCGTGGGCCACAGCTGCTTTGGACCTGGGGAAGCCAGCAAGGGGTGGCTGTGTCCCTTGGGCACCCCCAGCCCCTTTATCCACCCAATTCCTCAGTTTCCAGCTGGTCTGAGGTCTGACTCTGCACCTTCTTTGCTGCCAGCTCATTACAAAGTCCCCTTGTGTTCAGCAGAGAAAGATGAAAGCATCATTTACAGCCTTTGCTGAACTGGAACCACATGTCTATTTTCCTTCTGTAACAGACTCTTTTCTGCAATACAACTCCATTTTCCTACATGTTCCTTCATTCTTCATACACAAACGATTTGATCAAGCTTTACTCTATATTCTCTGCAATAAACCATTTCAAGATTTATTCCAACCTTATGTTGCTGCAATGTCATGTTAGGAAGCAAATTAAGTTTATTTTTATATCACTTTCTTACAAGACTATCTGTTCAAACAGGGATCTCTTCTTCTTATGAATACCCAGGTTTTTATTCTCTTTCCAGTTCCCATTGCCCTTGACTTCCTTCCTTTCTTCTTTGCCTTTGCCTTTCGTTCATTGCAGACTAATGAGGTCTTTCCTTCAGAACATTCTTGTAACACCCCCACACCACAGCTGGGACATCAGAGCAGCTCAGCACTTCCAGATTCCCTGTCTCACACTCTCCTGAGCCCAGGAGATGTTTCAGAAACCACTGGCCCAAACCAGAACTCAGCGTTCTGGCTCTGTGACCACTCACTGCTCCCTAGCCCAAGAAGAACAGGGTTTGATTGGGGGCCTGATGCCAATTAACAGAAGAAGGAAACTTTTTAATTTGTTAGATAATCTCTCCTACCTTTCCCAAACCTCTCTCATCATCACATTTCTTGGGAAATTTCTGGCACCCCTCAAATTCCTTGCAGCCACCTGCCATGGATTTGTGGGTGTTGACTGCAGCTGTATCCACACTGCTGAGAAATCCCTCTCCACTCCATAAAGGATTCTTTAGCTATGACTTGCAGTTGCTAATTTTAAATTCATAGTTGTCACCACTGAAAAGCCTTCTTCAGCAACTTCTGCCATGTATGTTCTTAGCTGTTACATCAAACCCTCCTCTGCTACCTAAGAACAGAACAAATAAATTCTAATCACATGTACAAACCTCCTTCCAATATTTGCTAAGCATTAAATCAACTCTTTATCTTTTCTCTTATTATTTCCCAGCATACTCTTAAAGCTCAAGAGAGCCAGAAAATGAGAGGAAAAGTGCAGAGCATGCCAAAAGAAAGCAGGAGGGGACTGCACATTTTGGATTCAAGGGAGAAATCAGAGGCTTGAGTGATGGCTGACAACAGACTGGTTGTTCAGGATGAGGAGCCCAGCACCAGATTTGAACCTCATTAAAGTCTGAATCTGATGATTAGACCACAGCCTTGAGAAATATATTGGGTGAAAACGTTTATTATTGTCAAAGAAGAAAATGTGTAGGAATTTTCTGTAAGATATGTATGATAGAGAAGAGACTGTCTTTTCTTCACATGGATCTGTTTGGCAGGTGCTGGCACAGCCTCTTTCCATTTTAATCTCTCCTAGGTCTTCATTGTTATTTACTTATGCCACTGTCACAGCCTTAAAAAAATCAAGATCTGATTCAGGATGAAATTTTTCTACACTTCTAAATTACTTAGAACCATGAGTCTCTTTTGCTTTTGATAGCAAAGGTGCTCCTAAGAACGCATGAAATCTTTAATCTGCCAGAATTAGAGGTGGCAGAAGGAGTGTCTGTAGCAGGTGAAAAACGTTGCAGCAACAGTGGAAGCAAAGATGCTTGCTCGCTCTCAGAGCCACATCTGCCTCAATCAGAGGCAAAGTGCCTTTGCTTGCCCACAGCTCAGCTGAACACACCTCCAGGAGCAAAGCTGAGGAGGAAACAAGAGGTGGTGGTCCCAAAGCCACTGCAGAAGCAATAAAATGAGAGTTGAAAGCCTCTGTTTGACAAAGCCAGAGAGAAATGGGATCTTTGACATGCACAAAGCCAACCTAAACGCAAAAGCTTTTTTCCTTAAAAAAAGATCAAGAACCCCCCACACAAACACAATCTCAGCACTCAATGTGCAGCTGCACACAGACATGCAGATACCCTTGTTTTATCAGCTCCAAATCTGAAAGTTGCAAGGAGAATGAATTCAGTCTGGATTGCCAAATATATTGCTATGAATGGCATACAAAGCTGTGAAGAATATGTAATGCTACCAAGAGAATTCCTTCATTTTATCTGAATCATTCTTCGCAGTTTTCATCATTTTCCTAACTGAACCCGCCAGCATTCTGCCTTGCACGAGGATTAACACACCCTTTATGTTTTTTGTGTTCCCAAAATCATTGTTTCTAGAGTGCAGTTGGAAAAGAAGTTCACACCAAAAACATGTTCCCAGTAGTGTAAAATGGAAACTGAAGAGTGTGGAAAGGTGCCTGTGCTACAGTGGGCTGCGGATGGGGGCAGAACACAAAGTCCTGTGCCGGAGAGCACCAGAAATGCCACACATCTCGTACGAAAGGTACACAGGAGGACACATTTATGGAGGGAGAAGGAGGATACTGGAGGGCTAAGGGCAGAGAGGGGCAGAACCTCCCTCCTTTGTGAGGAGTGGCTTCCCCAGGTAGGCACTACCCACAGCCACAGAGGAACCAACAGCCTTTAAACTGCTCCGTCCTCACCCACTCCAGGTGAACCGCCCTTCTCAGCTCTGCTGTGCCAACAGGAGCTGGTCTTAAGTCATAATTAGTGCCTTTCACTGGAGTAATGAACTCTGAGGGCAGAGAGAAGAAACTGGGCATTTGAAATGTCAATCAGCACACCCCACAGAGGATTCTTCTGACAACGTCCCCCACAAATGTTAGGGGCTCAAGACATTTACTAATTACAGGGAGCAAAGGACACCTAGAGCAAGAATGGTAAATTAAATAAGGGTGTTTCTAAGGAGGAGTGGTTCCAAAGCAGCTGACAGTGTAGGGAAGGAACAAGGAAAATGGTCCTCATGATTACAATCTGCTGCCAATATTTTTAATGAACATTTGGTTGTTTAAATTCAGATTTTATATTTGCACATAACCTATACAGAAGCAAATAAGCCTACTCTGGAAAGCTAAGCAGCCAAATCCTGCTAATTCCTGCTAATAACCAGTATTCCATTACAAGTTGCTGAAGCTAAAAAAAAATTAGTGAGTAAACAAGCAAATAAGAAGCTGAAAAGCAGAGTACCACAAGTTGGTTTTTATGGAAGTTCAATGACTTGTAGCTGCTTGTGGAAAGCAGACATGCAATTTTCTACTCTGTCTCATCTGACAGTCAGGGAGGAGGAGGAGAGAGCCAGCAGCTCATATCGCCAGAATGGCTCCATCCTCCCCACCACGGCAGCAACGTGGAGCCTGCTCCAAACTGGTGAGCAATGGGAGGGAGCAAGTCCTGGCAGGACAAGGAAAAAATGTAACAGGCTGCAAATTCAACACCATTTCTCTAGGACATGTTACATGGCCCAAGAGGGGCCTGTTAGATCAAGTGACACAAAGCCATTAAACATTATATTTCCCCTGTGCAACTGGAGTAATGAAACACCTAGAGGTAGATGAGTCTGTGCTACCCTCGCCTGGAAATATCAAAGCTGTTGCTGCTCGGGAACTGTGCCTGGATTGAAGGGAGTGATACGTGTGAGCCAGCAGAGATACAGAGCCTGGGGCCAGGTCTGCAGCAGAAGCACAGGGCCCAGGGCTCAGCAGAAGATAACCAAGTGCAAGCGGGGCTGCGAGGAGCTCGACAGCTCCCACCGAGCGCCTGGAGGTGCTCAGCTCCCCGAAGTGCCCTTGTGGGAGAGCTGCACGCTCCCGAGGGGTCATTCCACGGACGGTCAGAAGTGACGGGCAGACACACACCCTGAGCAGCGGCCGGAGTGAGGGATGGAGCGGCTGCCGAGGCAGCGGCGCCGGTGCCTCCCCAGCGGCTGCGTGCGGGAGGGAGGAGCTGTGCTCCCTGCTCCGGCCGGCCCGGAGCACCCCAGGGCCGGCTGGGGATGACGGGGTGCCACATCCCATCCCTGCTCGAGTGCTAACAGACCTCGGGGACACTCCCAGGTTCATCCCGCTGCGTTAAAAGGTTTCATTAGAAGGGGCCGTGGGGTCACATGAGCAGTAGGAGAGGTGGGTGTGGTGCCGGGGAGCCAGAGCTGCGTGGCAGGCACAGGTACCTGGGCACGGGGGCTTCCCAGACGCTCAGGTGTTCTCACACACTCACAGCCCTGGAAGACAAAGCAAAAGTTGGCCATAAAATGAGTTGGCCGGGTTTGATGGGCCCTGAGCAACCCGGGCTAGTGAGTGTTCTCCTTGCCCTTGGGAGGGGAGGGGGGTTGGAACCAGTTGATCTTTAAGGTTCCTAGCAACCCAAGCCGTTTTATGAAATCCATGGAGTGAAATGGTGACAAGGAAATGCAAACGAAGGCCAAATGTGCCCAAAGCTGAGAAGCAGCCTCAGCAGCTGTTTGCCAGCTTCACAGGTCTGAAATGCAGCAACACCCAGGAGAAAGTTTCCAAAAAGACCATTTTTCTCAGCAATTCCCCAGTTAGCTGTTTTGACACAATAACCACCCCTGTGCAGCCCAAACCTCCTTTATGATAATGTCAGGAGCAGGCAGGCTGGTGGGCAGTGAGCCCAGGGAGAGGGGAGGCTGGAATAGCCCCACCATGCTCCCCCCTGCTCCAAACCCTCCCACCCTCCCAGCACAGTAGGGCACATAATTTTCCGCTTTCCATTTATGATTTATTTTTAAAGCACCGTATAAATCCGAGTCTACGTGAAGCTGTTTCCACAAAAGTACTGCTTGCCAATACTCCCTTTGAAGAAATATTTCCTCGGCTTCCATTGCTGCCAGTTGCCACACCATGAACACCCCGAGATAAGGAACCTTGCCCAGGTGCTGCAGCAGCTACACGTGGGACACAGAGATACCTCCCAAAATTAGAGTGTGTGAGAGAGGGGGAGAACAAACATGTGGATAGGTCAAGAATGGCAGAACAGCTACAGGCATTTCTGCTCTCCCTCTCATCCATCTGCTCCCCAGGGATACTGTCAAGGTTCTGCCCCACAGCAGACAGCTGACGAAAAATAGTAAAACTAGGAAAATTTTCATTTTTAGCTCAGGCTTTTTCTGTTGAAAGGAGGCCTCCTCTCTTTTATTGTATTTTTTTCAGACTTCAGGATCTGATCACATCAGTTTAAAAGTTTCCTTTTTTTCCAGGAAGATAACCCCCTGTCAACTTTATTTCAAATGCTTGCACTTTAATATCAGCCACAGGCTACTTCAGGAATTATATATATAATAAAAAAAAAAAAAAAAAAAGACACATCCAAAAAGATGAGGAAGTCAAATTACTTTCCCTGCTTTGATGTTTATTTGTGTTTTGTACTGCAGGGCACTTGTGCAATATGCACAGAAATGCCAGCAGAATGAGTGAATCCTGTTCAAGTAATTTAGAGGATGAAATGGTAAAAGAAACCGCTTTGAACTCAGCCCAATGGCACACTGGGAAATGCACCTCCTGATCAGCACATTGCCACTTTTTCCCAGCTTGGGTTTGTTACCACCAAGGCAAGATTGGCCATAAACACACCTGGGATGTTAAGCTACTTCCTTCTGTCAGGGTTAGAGACAGCAACAGAGGCAGATTTGTTACCAAGGAAATATGTGCCTTGTTTTTCTTCCCTTTGGATTTAAAAACTTTAAAACCCCCAAAATCTCATCTTTGTCCATAATTTACAAAATTGGTCCAAAGTTGCAAAGGAAATATGGAAGAGAGCTCTGTAACTGCACCTAATTTGTATGAACACCACACCAATGCCAGTGGTTTGGCTAAATAAACTTAAGTATTGCAACTGTAAATTGAAATCCAAACCTTGGCTAATATGAATTAGTGCTGGATTATAATGCTACATCATGATAAGCAGCTTCAAAATATTTCAAACAGATTTGGAAAGTTGTTCTCTATTAGATTATAAATACTATTAACAGATAACAAGCCATAAAAGCCCATCACTTCAAAGAGGATCTTCTGGCCATTTTCTATCAGAGGAGCTGAAGGGACATAGTTTACTGAGCTAAATTTGAAAGCAGAAAGCAAATCATGGCATCTACAATTATTATTGATTCCTGAAGTTATTAACTTAAAGGATTACCTTGTTCACTTCATTTTTGTTAGGGATAACACATTAGCTAGATATAACAAGGGATAAGGCAGGCCAAGATTTTAGCTCTAATCATTAAGGGCCTTTGAAGTTATGCATGAAATCCCTATAAAGATGCTGTTTTTTCCCCCAGAACAATACTGGGGACATGAGGGAAGAGCAGGGGGCTGACCTGGTCTGAGAAAAGAGGCAGGAGGCTTTGTCAGGAAACAGCTTCATGTCTGAGACACTTGAGCACTTCCCCACCTCTGCACAGGACACGTCTTTGTTAACAGTTTATGAAATAGTCATTATTGACAGAGCCACTCGGGGTTGTGCCAGCAGCTATGCAAGCACGTAGTTTAAAAAGCAGTGACAAAAATGTCCTTTCCAAATGAACAAATCACAGAGGATTAATGAAATGGGGCAGCCAAGGCCTCCTGAGGGAACACCAGACTAAATTAAACTTGCCATCAGCTGATCAACATGAAGTTTTCTTCTCAGCAAAACACATCAAAAGAGATTTCATTGCAAAGCACTTCTTGGACAACTAGTTTTTATTAAAAGGTTCTAAAATTCTTTCCTCCTTACTCCAGCAAACATGTCAAACCCTTGCCCAGTCTCAGTGACAGCATTTGCACTGACCTGGAGAGCAAAGGGGGTTCCCTCTCTGTGGTTAGAGCTGAGCTGTCATGCTGAGACCTATTTTGATCCTGGAACTCGAGATAACCCCGTAGACCAAATGGGTCTGTATTTAGATTGTACTGTCTTGCCACTGATAACAGAGATTTCAGAAAAGTGCTTCATGGGCACGATTACACCAGGATCTGTCTGTCAATACTCCTGTAAATACAATCCCCTTTCCCAAATTCCCAGTGTGCTCCCTATGGGCAGCTTGTCTCGATGGCTGCAAATCTCTCATATAAACCACGTAACAGGTAGTGACACATTTACAGCACTTTTCATCTTTACAGCACTGTGTGCTGGTCAGTTTTTATTACACTTACCAGACAAAGCGCTTTCCTTCGTGTCCACTAGCAAAGAGATTTTTTTTTCCCGGACAAGCTTTTAGTCTGACAATCTGTAACTATACAATAAAAATATATACACATGTTCCCATATTACAGTAATTGATAGGAAAAGTTAGGTCTAAGCCCAGTATGTTTCTGCCTCCGTTCCCAACTAGTCCATCACATCATTCTGAAAATGTTCTTTTTATGGTGCCTTAGTACTTGGCACCATCTAGGCCTGAAGTGCTCCCCCAGGGGTTTGCATTAGGCTCAGAAAGGATGAAAGAATGAGCTAACAAGATCAGAGCTGTAGCAGGTTCAGCTTCAGGGGCCACAGCAAGTAAATTTCTAGTTTGTAATACTTGCTTATTCCTGAAGTTATTAATCGCTCCCATGCAGTATTTATAGCTGGGCGGTCTGCTTCCCTTTCCCGCAAGCAAAACTGCCACTATTTTAATGCTATAATAAGCTGATTTCCTAATGTATAACTTCAAAGGGAAACTTTCTTCTTCTGCTTGATAAAGTATTAATGGGGATAATGAAGCACGGTGACGTTACACAGAACCCCAAGAACCCTTTCGGGGCTCCAATGCAGCACAGTCCCTGGCTGGCAGCTTTTGTTCTTGAAGGTTATTTAATAAAGTTGCCTGCAGGAAGTTCTCTGTCTTCTTTCCCAAAGTGTGACCAGGGACTAGAAGTATTTTCCCAGCACATTCCGTTCCCTTTACAACACAATCAAGGTGGTGTAAGGAAAACGAGCTGCAGAGGAGGCTCCTTCATTTCACACCTGGGAGGCTTTAGCATCGAGGGCAGAAGCTGGGAGGGATGAAGGAAGAGGCAAGAATAGCACAGAACAAGGTATGGCTTAAAGCCTCCTCAAGAGAGTGCAAAAAGGATGCATCCACCACCCCGGGCTGCTTCTGCCAGCCAGAACCACTGCAGACACCCAAGGTCACATACAAGCTACAGCCAAAAACATTTCTGCCTTTCAGCTAGGGAGGGTCAGATGGAGCTCCCTCAGTCAATGTTTGATGCACAAACACATCAGTTTAATCTGTCAAATACAACACATGCGCCTGTCCTGGGTTTTCAGCACCAGCCCATGCTCCTGCATTGAGATGAATTTGCAGGAACTGCACTCAAAACTGCTTGAGGAATTCAAACATGTAGGAAGGCTGGAAAGCTGCAAGGGGAGCTGTCAGGGGAAAAGAAAGCTGAAGAATAGCTCAGACAGCAGTTCTTGCTGGGGGCTGGAAGCCACAGGGTGCCAATCATGGACAGGCATCTGCATTGCACAGAGATAACAGAGGTGCTGAGCTGCAAGGAACATCATTTCAGGTGAGACCTTCCTGCCTTATCGTGGCTGTCGGCTCTGATGAGAGGGGATAAATGCAGCTGTGCTCCATGGTGATTTATTCAAATTCCCATTCAGGTCTCCAGATTCTGTAATTTCTTTTTCCAGCATTGTCCAGTCTTCTGGGTAAAAGGAAGATGCTGTAAAGCCTGGGAGAACCAGCTCTGCACACGTGCTGCATATGGGCAAATTCAGCACAGACTGGGCTGAGGTGGAGTGACTCAGTTACACCTTGGGGGTGGTGCTGTGCTCTCTCTGTTTATGAGCTTTCTGTCAGATCTTTCACTGCTTTCCATCTCATTTCATAATGACGGGTGTAGCTGCTGCCATAGTGCCCAAACACTCAGTTTCAGTTATTTGTCAATATATTCCATATTCAGTTATTGAATCTGAATAGTACTTCCATGAAAAAATGGATTCTGTGCTACTGGTGCCATCCCACAGGTTTAATGTCACCCCTGGCTAACCTCAGTAAGCGTTTCAGCACCCCGAGTCATTATTCATTACAGGAACATCAGCTTCTGGCCCCTGTAATGGGTCCAGTGCTCCATCCTGCTGTGATGGAGCCAGAATCACCCTGTGCCAGTGCTGCAGCACCAGCCTTTCTGTGTGGGAATCGCACAATCCAGCTGCTTACTCAGCCTCTCACAGAGGAATATTCATTAATGTTTACTGATGTAGAATGCACACACTACATTAGTCACAATCCTATAAGTAAACATGTTTTTCATCCACACTACATTAATCCAGAGCCTATAAATAAACAGATAGAGCACAGTCATAGCCTGCTAAGATACCCCCTGCAGAAAGAGAGTTACTGTGCCAGAATACAGCACAGAGCAGGACTGTGGCATTATGAGGAGGCCACAGCTTTGGTTATTATTGTATAATGGGAGGGTTATTTAAAGGAAAAATCGGGATTTAGGTGGGCAGGGTGGGGCCATTTCTGTTCTGCAGTACTGACTTTTGGCACTGTCTCATTCAAAGGTGTGAGCTGCTGCCCACAGCCCTGGGTAACAACTTTATAATAAAGCCAGCTAAATAAAACTTGGTGTCCCATCAGCAGCACCTGAAAGACTGGATCATGCACAGAGACTTTTCCACACAAGATGAGGAATATACAGTGCCATCTTGCATTCCCACAGTATCCCTTCTACTTGCCCGTCATCCTGAAGGAAAAGCACTGTGCTTTCCAAATTAAATACCTACAGGAATGACTTTACCAGGCACAGAAATGTGGCAGCCAAATCACTGCAAACCAGCTGGGGTGGAGAGGACACTGTTCCCAAAGAAGATGACAAGGAAGCATAAGGAGGCAGAACATGCTCTCCCAAAGTAGGATTTGAAGCCATCGTGAGTGGATATTGGTGCCTACATAAAAGCTGTAAAAAGCAGCTCTTAACAATCTAGTTTAGACAACAACCAGCTAAAGAAATGCCAGGCAAAGGAAAGAAAATAAAAAGAAAAACCATTAAGATGATGAAAAGGTATAGAAAGAAAAATAAAATTAAATTGAGCCCCTTTAACCTCAAGCAAGTGGGCCTGGAAACTTGAAAATAATTCAATACAAGGAAAGAGAAAGGAAAAAGGAAAGGGAGGGGGGCTTAGTATTTAATCTAAGTCACAGTTTCACTGGTTGTGTCTTATTCTTTAGCACAGTATTGGGCTAGTCCCAACATTTTTGTCTTTGCAATAAATAATAGTTGTGTTTTAACAGGTGATGAACCTACAACTAAGAGCATCTTACAAGTTTCTCTGGCTGTGTGCACCTGCATCTGTACAACCTGAATTATGTTCAGGAGGCCATAAAACAGAGAGCACTGAGCACTACTCAGATGGTTGGTAATATGATGCATTGGCTATTTTAATTAACTTTTCCACTGGGAGATGACTGTTTATACAGAGCACAATAAAATGCGTTCTTAATTTTTAAGACTTTAAAGATAACAAGGCAAAATTAGAGCAAGCTATTTAGGCTGCCCCTAGGGATCAGGACTGTTGTGCTCCTCTTTTCCCCCAGGAGGAGTGGACCAAGCCAGCAGCACTGAAGAGGGAGTGTGGATGATTGCTAAGACATGAGGTTTACTTGATATACAGAATATCTGAGGCCTGAGCAAATTTCTATCTAAAATTTCCCTTCAAATGTTTTTACTGCATCTTATCCTGTGAAAGGCACTTAAGCAATCAGAAAAAAAAGTTGACTATTAGTAAACTGCTTCCTTTTCTTGTTTTCCTTCTCAAGAGGGTGTAATCAAGGGAAATGTAATTATTCATGAAAGACAACATCTGCATCACGTATCCATCACATTTCTACTTGGAAAGCTTCCCAGCGTGGCTGTTGTTTGATGTGCATTACCTTTACACCCACCATTAATGAAGTTGATTTCGTTATTAGAGACTTGGAAGATGTAACAGGGGGTGATGTTTATGTCCAGAGCATCTGTGAGCTTTTGATAGGAGGTGCACCTCACCAAAAGCGGACACAGATGACTAAACCAGTGGCCAAGGTATGCTGACTTTTGATTTTATTTAACAGTAATGAAATGTAGCAAGTGCACCAGAGGGATGCATTTTCATAAGCAGACAAGCAGATGGGTGAAGAAATTTGACTTGCTATAAAAAGCTCCTAACTGCCAAGCAGCCTGAAAGGCCCCATGGAAAGAGTCGTCTCCCGCACAGTGAATTCCCTCGTCAAAGATTCCACGTTATGTGTGGCAGTCACTCTCTCTGGCATTTCACATCCTACAGGTGATAAGCCTAACACATGGCTGCTGGAGGCTAGCCAGAAGCCATACACTGCCAGACCACATTTTGCTTGAATTCCTCCAGATTTCCCTCTTACTCAGGCGTGGGTGGAGTGTGGGTGGGGAGGACAGAGGTTTAAATGTGAATTGTTCATTCAATTGATTTCACTTCCTTCTGGAAATAATGTTTTTCCAATAAATTGGATTAGAACCCCAGAAGTTCTCTACTTCAAATGGTCCAAAATCACACACGTGCTGGGGGAGAGGTTCATATCAACTATCACCCAAAGATCAGGCATGAGACCAGCCAAGCCACAGCAAAACAAACCCAGGCTCTTCCCCATTTGCACTACAACAGCCAGACAGACAGTCGTATCCTTTCCATACCTTAAACTGGAGAAATTCATAGTTAGACGGAACACAGTGGGACTTAGTTGTAAATCTGTTTTTGTCTACGTCTGGGCTGTATCTCAGACCAGAGTTGAGATCTCCTAAATCTGCTATGACTGCACTGCAGATATGCTGCTAAATTTTAGTGGCAAAAGTACTTCAGATCCTTTGTAGTTGTGATCATTGAATCCATCCAAAGTACCCACAACAGGCACGAAAGCAATAAAAATGTCAGCAACCAAGTGGGAGGGAGCAGTAAGTGGAGCATTTCTCTTCTCCCACGCCCGAGTAGCACCACACTACCACCCACAGCAGCAAACCCCTCTCATTATGTTCGCAGCACACAGAACACAAATTTAACTTATCAAAACCACAATCAATATGACATTTCTTAAATTACCTAGGTTCAGAAGAAACGAGGAAAATTAATTAGTGCTGCTTATCCCTGGGTGAAGCCTTACGCTGAAGGTCCAGATCGATACTTTTGAATACAGATGCTGAAAGTCAGTCCCATCCCCCTGACAAGACTGGTGGATGGTGGCACTTCTAAAATCCAGGCAGCTCCCTATCAATATTCCATAAGCTCTTTATTGCTCTAGAATGCTTCTCTCAGAGCAGCAGTCATGGTCAGCCTGCTTCAGTGTTTCACCATACCAACTTGTTTCTTTGTTGTGCTCGAGTTTTGGTCTTTGAGATTTCACATGCAAACTGATTTTCCTGGTTATTTGTGTTCATTTGCAAGAGGCACAAGTCATCAAGAGCAGACACAGATGAACACTCCACTGCTCATCGCAGGTTTTCTTTTTTATACCAACACAGCATAACAAGCCAACTTGAGAAATGTGTGTTTATAACCGGTCAGCCAGATGGAAAAATCTGATTTGCTATAAAAGCTGATAGCTGCTGAAAATCTTCGGGATTTGCTGGAAGGACTCAGCTGTAACAAATCATGCCAGGGTACTAAAAAGACTGATAGTGCTTTGTCTCAGCATCAGCTTTCCCACAGCTGAGGCTGCACCTGCGGAGGTGGTCTGGGACGGGACGGACAGAGTGGAGCCTCTGGTGCTGGGGAATGGGCAAACCACAGATGTTCCAGGGGTTTGTGCCAGAGCAGCCCTTCTCTGAACGCACGGGAGGACTGGAGCATGTTCCCACTGCCTGAGACGGGTTCATTTGGAGGGATCCTGCTTTGAGCACTCGGAGGTGGCTCTGCCATGCAAACCAGGGCACAGGGAGTGGGGACAGTCAGGGGATGTGCTTCAGAAGAGCCCTGTCACCCAAACCACAGCACCACCGCAGACAAATCCACACACACAGAACTTCCCTGGGCAAACAGGAGCCTAGGGAGCAGGTTCACAATCAGTGTGGAGCATCTGTTAGCTCCAGTCAGAACTCAGCCCTCTACAAGCTGCCGACGCCCTCTGAAATCCAAGCCCCTGCCTCAGTAACACCTTCTGAGTGACATCAGCTCCCAAGGGCCTGAAACCCCCAAAGGAACAGGAGATGCTTCTGCCAAAAATCCTCACGTCAGAAGCTGTCGTCTGTCAGGCCTCCAGATCCAGCCTGTGCTGGAGGAGATGTCCACACCATCGTGGTGGATTTCAGACCTCCCCAGCACACAGAGACTCCTCTCAGCTATCCCTGAGAGCCCACAGCCCTTCACCTCCTCTACACCCCAAAGCCACTGTTTTACTTTCTGCTTGTTGCTAATCTGTTTTGCAAGTACAATTCCAATGAACTGGTCTACAGACTACCACATCTCCCCATCATCCACAAGCACAGCACACAGAATATATACTTTTTTTTTAGTCTTCACAGGCAAAACATGTCTTTTGCACCTAAAATGAGATCTGCAGAGACACAAAAGATGTCCAAAAGCTGCCATGGGCTGTTAGTCCAGTTGAACTGGAAGCGTATCAGAGCCAGCGAGCCCTTTCAAGGCTCTGGGAAATGCTGAGCCTCTCCTCTATGTAGTTCTTCTCCTGCTTCAGGCATACACAACTTTTATCCTGATGGGGAAAAAATTGCTATTCACTTTATAATTTATGTTTTTGTGAAAGGCAGTTTTCATATTTTTGGCTCCGAGTCTCTGGAAGCCTGGATCATAAAAGGGTCAAGGTTCTCCAGCTATCCATGCTTGCAGGGCAGGTACTGTGATAAGAATAAAGTGTCTGTTCGATATAGATGAAAAAATGAAATACACACTCTGAAACAGCAAAAATAATAAGCTGTGCAGATTCACATTGGATTTTGACATTGTAATATGACAGATATCCTTAAAAGCACTTTGGAAGCAGCTTCATCAGCACTAAACACTTGCTAAATGAAGCTGTTGGGGCCACACCTGCATGTCTACTGAATGCCAGGTTCCCTGTTTCATGCACCAGTGAGAATTCAGCTTCCCTCTGGCAATGTGGAGAGCCCCAACAAGCAGCCCTACAGTGGGAAGGCAGCAAACTCATCATCATCCCTGCTCAGGTAACACTCCTGCCTGTTTTCCTGAGGTTGAGGAAAGGCAGCATCACTGAAAAACATATTCTGCTGCTTTAAAACCCAGCAGTGATGACTGGAATTCATAAATCAGACTGGAAGGGATTTTTTTTCCCAGACTTGTGGGTATGCTCCAAGCATAATTAGGTTTTGGGTTTACAAAAAATGCCAGCATCTGTTGCCTGCTCTGTGCATGCTGCCAGTCTGAGGGGACTGCTCTGGGCTCACTACAGCTTTTGTTCTCACAAATAGAGAAAACTCTGTCAAGCCTGGAGCAGGGCTGCTGGCCAAGGGACTCTGAGACTCACACCGTGTGTGGGACTGGGAGCAGAGGAGGAAGAAGGAGAGGAAGGATATTGAACTCAGAATTCCTCATTCCCTGGTTCAATTTAATTTGATGAGTCTCAGTTTAAATTAAGACAGGGGAAACTCCCAATAACAGCTTCTGCCAACAATCCCATTACAAAATAATGCCGGCATAAAATAATCACAAACATATGCATATCTCTCTCTTTAAAGTCAGTTCCAAGAATTCAGAGACTGGCCAAGCCCCTTGCTGATTAGCAAGGAGAGATCATTTCGTTGGATGAAAAAGCTTTCCTCCCTTATTCACAACAGAGAAAAACATCACAGCAATTCCAGCAGAGCAACCCCACCTCCAGCAACCCCGGGTGCAAGGGAAGGTTAAAAGAGAGATCTGTTAGTCCTTCTCCTCCACTCCAGGAGACTCCAGGGGAGCTTCTCGGAGACAGTGGTTCCAGCACCATCCACGATCATCACACCCACACGGTACCTCCCCAAAAACTGCTTAATGCAAAACCTCAGGCTGTGAAGGCTTTAAAGGAGGCCTGTGGCTTTTCTGATTCTTAACAATTCTCGAAGGACTGCTCATAGTGTAACAGCAGCAGCTGCAGGACACTGCACACAGGACTGCAGTGCAAACAGCATCCTGCAGAACCGTGTGCCAGCCCAGAATCTTCCATCCAAATCCAGCTGAACTTCTAAGTACATTTGGGTTCAAATCCCTTGAATTCCGTCTAATTTAGTATTACTTTCATTTCTAGAGAAGCAACTCCATCAGTTCCTCTTGTTTCAAGTCTGAACTCCCAACCTGTTTGGACTCAGTGCCTCGATCCTCTCCCTCAGCACAGTGCCTCTTTCCTTTCTCTGTACATTACTGTGCTGCAAATGCATTGCTCAAGCTTGATGATGCTCTTCTTTTTCTTCTCTGAAGCCCAGAAACACTTCCAGGAATCCTCCCATTATTTCTAAAGTGCTGCTTCACTTCTCCAAGTCAGGAGGAAATTCATTCCCATATCCCCAGCATCTCCCACGCAGGGGTAACCCATTAGATTATTCGGTTGTAAGTAGCACTGATTCTAACTCTGGGGACCGTGTTCAGCCAGCTCAAACTTGAATACATTTTTAAGAATACATTATGTATGAGAGTATAGCTATCCAAATGGAGTTAAAGAAAAAAAATAATAAAAGTTGAGCATTGAGAAAGGGAAGAGTCAAATTACCTGCCTTGCCTCCTACCACAGTTCTAACACAGGAAATTTATGAAGTTAATATGAGCATGTATTTAATGGCACAGGGGGTTGGCAGGTGGCAGTATATACTCTATACTGTCAGAAAATGAGTGGTACGTTTTCAAAGACATTATCCATCAGGTGCCTCTTAGCCAGGAGGGACGTGCACAGGAGTCGAGGGAGACAGGGTCAGGAGCACGAGCCTTTGCACTCTGTCTTTGCTACAGCCACTAGTAAAGAATTACAATAAAACCAAAGTGAGTTGTCATGCCATGAAACACAAGGTCGTGCAAAGTCTGCCCAAGGAGAAGGGCAATACTTTTGCAGAGATAAAGCAAAATCTACCACAAACTGTGTCTAAAACGTGTGCAAAGTTGCTGGAGGCTTTGCCCTCATACACCAGGCTCTTTGGTCCTACAGGTATCCTGTCAAAAAGCTTTGACCCCAAAAGTACCAGGTTTGCAATTATATCGTTTGCCTGTTTATTTTCTTATCTACATTTCTAAAAATATAGAGGAAAGAAATATTTAAAATAATTTGATGAAGGATAAATTAAGAAGTGCCTTGAACTAAAAAGTGTAAAAAGACATTAAGTGGACATGTAGAGGGAAAATGGTATAATGATATACTACCTCTGCATGATTAAGAAGTTAAAATGGTCTATGAAAGAAAGGTTGTATTGAAGACAAAATAATAGACCCATTTCCAGCACATTTCAAACAAGAGGTTGGTAACATGAGTTGTCAAACATTTCTGAGATCAAAAGACAAAAAACCTACCTCCTGGGGAGTTAAAATAATTTAAAGAAACATTTCTGCTTGCAAGAAGGAAGGTAACTGACACCAGAAATGAACATTTTCTTCTCTCAAGTCTGCTCCTGACCAGTAGACTTAAACCCAGGAGAGACCGTGGGAGATTCCCAACTGCAGGTTTACGGAAAGACACCACACCTGTAAACCCCCACCAAGTTCATTGGAAAAGGGGGAAAATAGCCAAGAACAGCCCAACCACATCATGCTGGACAGGCCAGCCTGTGTTAGAATAACCTGGCTTTCCCCAGCATGGCACAGTCCTGCCCTGCCTGCTTGAGAGGCAAAGCCATCACTGTCTGGGAATGATGACCGGGAATGAGCGATGTACGCAGGAAAATGCAGATGCCACCTTTGCTCCATGGGGTCTGTTAAGGGCCAGCCAAGCAAATCCTGGTGGGAAAAGGACAAGGGTCGCTGCAGGCCCTCTCCAAGGCACAGACACGGTCGCTGCTTTGATGCACCGTCAATTTTTGGTGCAAAGAGATGAAACATCTTGAGAGCAGCATGAAATCCCCCCAGTGCCTCAGCCCTGGAGTGCTTCTCAGTGCAAACGTAATTACCTCCTTCATTAGCAGCCCTCGGGCCTCCTGGTCATTTTGAAGAGCTAATCTGGCGATTTTGTCAGAGACCATCCAGATAGAGTTAATTGTGGAGTCAGGATGTAATTGTTACAGAGTGGCTTGTTTTGAAAAAGCCCTTCTTCCCCTGTCTCTCTCCGTCTAATCTTGTTCAACCCTCCAGTATCAGCCTCGCCAAAAAGACACATCGAGTCAAGCAGTATCTTTTGGGTTTGCTTTGTAGGGGGCTGGATGCTGACATAAACAGCAATCGCAGGCCAGGTTTGGAAGCCTGCTGGCTCAAACACCCATTGAATTTCACGTGTGAAGTACATGCCAGATCAAACACAGCCATCACTGTTACAGCAGCCCTTACAGAGGCACTTTATGCTTCAGAAATAACTTGAGAGCTGCAGGAGGAACAAAAGAAGGTGAAAATTATTGTGCAGTTGAATGGAGACTCAGCATTGCTTCATACATTGCGTGTGGTGGAGGGGCTCCAAGACAATTCACTCTCCACCGCAAACATACATGAAAGCCTGTGAGCTTTTCTAAAAACAAGAAAACAAAGCATGAATCTTGAGAGTTTTATGAAAGCCAAAGCAACACACACACACCAGCTGAAAGAAATAAGCCTTTGGCAGCTCCAAGTTGTAAAACACAGCAAAGCAGAACCTGTGGTGGCACTTGATAAATCTCCAAGTGCCTTGTCATAACTTTGTGACACCGTGAGTTACAGTCTCCAGCGTGACACTTTGAGAAGTGTTGCTTTTAAAGCAAAATCAGAAAAGGGGAAAAAAAAATATAAATCATGAACAGAAGAAGGAATGAGATTTTTTAAAAGATTTTTTTATAGGAGTGTGGCCATCCTGGAATTTTGTAAAGAGCCTCCTTTTAGAAAATAACACAGATCTATTGAACAAAACAAGATTTTAGAGATCTTTCTTAACATAAAAGGAAAAAATTATCAAAACTCTGATACCTCTGAACAAAGAAGTCCAAGAAGTACCAGTATATTCTGAGTTTACTAGTAGATTACTAATGGATTTATAATAATAACTACAAAATTATCTAAATTAATATAAATCACAGACCAGCTGATGATGTTCAGAGATTTATGAGGCAACACAAGTATTTAGAGGGATTTTACCTTAGACAAACTTTACGAGGCCACAGAGAGTCAAAATAGAGCCCTGAAAAAGGATTGGAAAATGCACATGTGAAGCATTGAACATGTAAATGAGGATTTCCATAAAGCAAACTGCAATAAAGACCTTTAGAACACATTAGATGAGTTTTAAATGAGGGTAAATATTGTTGCTAGCTTACAGCAAACAACTGATAGGCTTTAGGAGGCCTATGAGGGAAATATAAACTCACTTAGATCTGATGTGCACAAACAGCAGAAAAGCATTTGCAAGCAAAAATTTGTTCATGCCAGTAGGATCACAATCAGCAGCTGCACTGTCTAATCTGATCACTGGGACCTGCATTTTATGCAGCCAAAATAAGCTTTTAGGTAACACAATTTTCCAAGAGACACTTGTGAGACAAATACCTAGTTCGTACCAGTCTGATATCAATTTTAAAGTGTTGTTTTTATTTTAAATCCACGCTCGTCTCCAGCCTAAGGTCCTTCTGCACGCCTATCTCTGCAAAACTGATGCCATCTTGTGGTGGAAAAAACCTTCTCCTGATGGTTTCAGTCTCCTTTAATGGCCAGAATAATCCTTGACTAACTCAGTGTTACAAGAACAGTGACTTTATTCCAAACCAGGAATCTCTCCTCAGGACTCCCAGCTTTCAGAATTTCTGTATTTCTGTGAAACTCTAGATGCTTGTTCCAGCACTGAAATCAGTTGAAGTGTGGGCTTTTAGAAATTGAAACTGCATGCAGATTTCTGCCTCATTCAGAACTGAGCTACCAGCCCTGCAGCCACAGTTTTTCCATGGACAGCCCAAACCAAGGCTTCTACTCCCAGAATCACCATCTTTTATGGTAAACAACTCCATTTCTTCTCTTTTTCTGAGTCTTCCTCTTGCAAAGTCATTATTTTCAGACATCTGCACCCCTGCCCTACTTTTGGCTTCTCTCAAAGCCAGTATAACTCACAGCACTCCATGTCTCTCCTTCTTTCTAGCACCTGGAGAAGTTCCACTGACTTCTAGATGTTTTACCCACAATTTTTTCCGTTTTTTCTACTCTCACGGTTTTCTCCAAACTATGCTTTTTACGTACTGACCTCATCTGTTTCATAGAGGTCTGGTCTTCCCTCCTTCCCCTCCACGTGTGAGCAGACCCTACCTCTGAGCAAAACAATTCCCTTCATCTCTCACCCATCCTGCCTGCCCTTCCCAGGGGTGACTGGTGCTGGGAAGGGTGCCATAATTTGGATGATGTGCTGTGAAAGTGAGCTGCTGGATGGAGTGACCAGGAAAAGCAGGCACAGACCCATCTCCCTTGCTCAGACTCTTTCCTCCATAGCATTTGCAATTTCTCATCAGTCACTTCCTGGCTTCACCAAAACTCACACACAGTTACTGATCAAGAACCTGCAGCTCCCCATCAGTGCTGGGGTACCCTGTGCCAGGGGTTGTATCACCAAAGGCCATCCAATCACCTGCCTTGGCCAGACCCTGCCTTCCCAAGGATGTCAAGCAAGTTCTCTTGTGTTTCAGGTTGCAGAAATGCCAGGCTTTTCTGAACAACAAATACAGCTAACTAAATCTACCTGCTTTGTGAAAGATTTAATTTGTTGTTCCTTTATTAAGTATTGGATTTTGGTTTATATAAAGGCAAACGATGTTATCACACAAATCTTAATCTTATAAAGGCAGCCTCCCCTGAATTACTTGATAATTAACCTCTAGGCACAGTGCTCATCTTGTTCTGTTATACCTTCATTATCATCAGATTCATTAATTTCATCCTCTGTGTGCTAAGACATTGCATGGTTAAAGGCAGCATTTAGCAATATTTAGAATCTTGCCAGGGTCCCCCATTCTCTGCTGAAGAGTTTGCAGAAGCAATATTGCACCACAAAGATCAAGAAATTAATTTTTCCTTTAAATCCTTGATATATTCAGGTAATAGTTAAATTAAATTAATATTAGTACTTATTTAATTGTAATTTCAGCACATGCTAAGCGTAGTGAATGGCCTTGAGATGGACCCTGAAAGAGATTTGCCAGAAGGTGGCTGGGTGAGCCTCCTCCTTCCTGCATGGCTAGAGAAACTGGGATCTGCTGCCACAGGGGTTTCTTGGCCCCTGGGGTAAGAGTTTCACTTGCTGAAACACTTCTGTCAGCAGCTGAGTGTGTGAATCCTCCTGTTAGCCAGGGCTCTGTAAGCAACTTGTCTTTGTCCATTCCATAGTTCTTGGCAGTGCCTTGCATTGCCAGGTTGTACGTAATTCCTCTATATTCCAGCTCCATTTTAAATAAACCCCTTTGGAAGTGGCCGGGAGATCAGCCAGACAGACAGAGGGAGCTGAAGGATGGAAACGGCCATCGAGGTTATGAGCTCAGAGGAACTCTCCAGGTGGCACAAGTGATTAATCCAGACACAGCAAAGCCATCACACCAGGGCTGGCATGGCCTGTCCAACCCTTCCAGGGTAAGATCACCAAATTTTCATTCATCACAGCTATGACTGAGCAAAATGGGGTGTCATACCATTTATCTTTAAAACACTGAGCAGTACCTGCTTGCAGAGCATGGTTTTGACGAGATTCCCCCACCCCCCACACCCTTCCAGATGCCCTGCAAGAACTGTAGTATAAAAGTGAGGAGGCTCGATCTGTATCAGTTTTATAAAAGTTTCCATACAGCACCATCAGAACAAAAAGATCCTGTATGAACATAACACATCAAACCAGATCACTGCCCCAGAGAACATTTCTGTGCTCTGTGACCATTGAGAAGAACAAGTACATGGCTTATAAAAATAAAAATAGCTGTAAATGTTCCAGCTAGAGGCATGGTGACCAGAACAGCTAAGGTATCAAGCACAGTGATTTTTTTTTTTTTAGTTTAGATTACTAAATTAAATTTTGTGTTCCAAACACAGTATTTTAGCTTCTTCATAAATGAATCTCTTTGGCAACAGGTAGAGGTTGATGCAACACTGCTTGTAGGTGGGAAGTGATACAGATGCCCTGCCAGCAGGTAAAACAGAGAAACATTCCCCTGGCACGCTGAATATATTTGGTAAAGAAAAGAGCTGACTAAATACACATGCAAATGTAGGTAGGCCAGTTTAATAGAGGCCTTCAAACTCAAGTGCTAACATTTGTACAGCTTATGCTCTGCACATCTCTGTGTACTTCTAAGCTGCAGACAGCTTCATTCAACAGGACAAATACGAGTTGCACAAGAAGAGCAGGTGAAGTGTCTCTCTGGACACTGGAGCCCAGATACAGGATGGAAAATATATTTGGTGAAAGAGAGATGGTTATTATTCTAAGTTTATAATACCTGGTTTAGAGAACAAAGATTGTTCAAATATTGAATTCTGCAAGAGGCAGAATTCAGCATCGGTCTCTCCTCAACATCGCACGGATCTGGCAATTCAGAGGTGTCCCAGCACCGGGTTGTGGTGCTTTTCCTGCAGATGCCTTTAGAAAGCCGGCCTCAGACACTGGCCGTGTTACAAACCAGCACTTTGCTGGTGTCTCCGGGAGGTTTCTCGTGGCTGGCTGGGGTCAGCGTGTCACCGAGCTGGGGAGGAGCGCGCTGCGTGGAGTCAGCGCCACGGCGAGGACTCCTCCAGGCGACAGCCTCTGCCGGGCACGGCTCCTACAGGGAACGTGCCTTTTCTCTTGAACAAATAAATAAAGTCCCAGTTATTTACAGATTCGCAGCCGCATGGAGAGCTTGTGAAGCCTCCTGCTATCCCTACCCAGCTTTTGGCTGGGCTCTGGACCAGCTCTTAATGACACTTGTGAGTGATGGACTGTGGGCTGGCACTGCTGCAGCAGGGATGAGAACGCAGGCTTGGCTCTGGACTTCCCTAGTGCAGAATCGTGCCCAACAAATTAAATTAAATTCAGTTACACTGAACCCTGTGACCACTTAGGAACCATTAAAACGTCAGTTAATTAAAGCTGAATTTACCAAAGGTGATGAAACAAACTGTCATCTGTTAATCTGTCAAAATCTGAAACTGGACAGTCTAGGGGATATTTTAAGGTGATCAGACAATGAAGCAGGTTACATTTTTTCCACATTTACTTGCCTATGTAAAGCTGCTTCCTGACACAAAAGAAAAAAAAAAATCTTCAAAATGTTGATGATTCCCTCAAGAAGCCACAATGGGACCAGGTTCCACTAATAATCCTATCCATAAATCACAAGATTTGGGGAAGCAGTTGTAGCATCATAAGATTAAAAATGTCAAGGAAAAATATTTAATTGAAAGGACTCAATTAGTTCTAAAACTAGCAGTACAAATAATCAAGTAACTGATCTTGATTTTACCTGTTGCTTTCACATTTGCTTGTGAACAAATCCAGATAATCTTTCATTGAAAGAAACAGGCCAACTGAAAAGGTATTTTCTAGAAAGGGCAGAATTAGAGGAATCTGCCAGATTTGTTGAAATGGTAACTATAAAATGAGATCACTGCAAAAAGACACAGATTTCAGAACCAAGGACCTGCTCCTTAACAGCCACATTAAGAACCAGTGGTGTATGAGTGTCTCATCTCAGATATCTTTTCAAAAAAACTAATTACAAACATGGCATGGTGTCAAGCTTTTGTGTAAGTCTAAATCTCATTTCCATAAACTAATAGAAGCTTTTCGGGTTCATCAACAAGCCAGTGACAGCACAGGCAATCAGTGCCTTCCTAGGCAGTGCCCATTTCTGGGTTGTGATAGAAAAGGGAGATGCTAATAACCACTGGGGCCTTATTTCATGAGTTTCAAATAAAAAAGCCCTCGAGGCAGGAGGCAAAGTGAAACAAATAAGGGGTTCTGATTTCTACCAAGAGTAATTGTTTGCCCTGCAACCACCAGTACCTGCTTGACAAAATCACACTTTCTGACCTCCAGAAATTACTAAATGCTACTTATAGAGCTGTGTAGTTTGTAGGTAATGTCATTGAGAGTTGAAATTTAAATGTTGTTTCCATTATATTTGAATTCCAGAATTCAGCTGTTGGAGAGCAGCATCCACTCATCCTTCCTTGTCACCCGCACCCAAGGATCAGCAGCTTTGGCAGGATTCAATCATTATTATATAGGAAGCAAAAAGCCAAATTTCTCCCAGGCATCTTTAGCATGTCCCAGCTGGAGAGAGACCCTAAACCTCCCTCTTTGTTTCTTGGTCAGTAAGGGATGGTTTCTGCTTTGAGTTTCTTGAGGGGACCAGAATTAGCAGAGAATCAGATTGTGAAGTGGGATAAATCATAACATTGTTTAGGTTGAAAAAGCCCTCCAAGATCATCTAATCCAACTGTTACCCCAGCACTCTCAAGGCCACCATGTCCCCAAGTGCCACATCTGCACGGTCTTTTAAATCCCTCCGGAGATGTGACTCCACCACTGCCCTGGGCAGCCCGTGCCAGGGCTGGACAGTGCTTTCCGTGAAGAATTCTTCCCTGATAGCCAATCTAAACCTTCTCTGGCACAACTTGAGGCTGTTTTCTGTCATCCTGTCCCTTGTTCCCTGGGAGCAGAGCCCGACCCTCACCCTGGTGTCCCCTCCTGTCAGGGAGTTGTGCAGAGCCAGAAGGTTCCCCCTGAGCCTCCTTTTCTCCAGGCTGAGCCCCCCCAGCTCCCTCAGCTGCTCCTCACCAAACCTGTGCTCCAGACCCTGCCCCTGCCCTTCTCTGGACGTGCTCCAGCCCCTCAGTGTCTTTCACACAGTTCAGCTCACAAAACAGTTTATGACACCTCTAAGACCTCACAGGCAGCCAGTATTAAGGCTTAATTAAGACTGCAACTCCAAGTGCACAGGTTTTGCCCCTAAGATCAATTTAAAGGCTCCCCCACACACCAGCTGTTGCTCAGCTCACTGCAACTTCAGGCACCTCCTACTAGAAAAGAGATGACAAAGTACATGGTTTAAAAACAATACCCCTGAAAAACTCCAGCTTCTTATCTGCAGCTTATTTTTAATGTGTGCCATCAAATGTGAGGCTCAGATATGACAACTCTGAAGGACAGAGCAGGAAGGATTTGAGTCACAGTACTTTTCATCCCAATCTATATGCACAATACAACACAGGTGCCGGAATCGTGAAGTTGCACTGCTTGAGAAGAAAATATTTCTCTTTTTCTCCCCAAATACTGTTTTCAGGAAGTCACCCTGAATCACAAAAGTCTCTCGCTAGCCAGGCTCACGCTCATTTATTTGGCTGTGCTGACCCCCAGAGTCCAGTGCTCTGTATGGCACATCCCGAGCCAAATCCCATCAGGTTCCTCATCCTCTTTCCTCCCACTGCCACTAATTCAAAGAGATTTTGCTGGAGTGATTGCTCCCACAGCCTGGGGATGATTGCACCCTGCCAGCACCAGAGAAAACAGACATTTACCCCGCGCTGACTCAAATTGCTGCATGCGTTTGAAACTGCAGAATTAACTAGATAAAGGGGGAAAAAAATACATAAGCATGATAATAAAGCACATAGAGAATCTCATGGGGAAGCTGTCTGATTATATCTAATATCTCCAGCCACACACCTGGCAAAACCTGAATTATCACTAGATAAGCACCTGCTGGGGCAGAAAGGAATCCTTTATATCTGCTACTTGAGTCTGGAGAAAGCTAATACTGTTTTCTAGCATACATTCTTAGGACTTTCTAATTCCATTTTTCTGAAAAAACTGTTTGCCATAATAACTATCAAACATAGCAATCAGACATTATTAAACACACAGAAAACAGAGAGGGACTAATTTGAATTAATTATTCTTAGGTAGTTGCTGCATAAGAGAAATTGTTTAGACCACAGTCACAATGTTAAAATCACTGTGACAGACACCAAAACTTCCCCAGGACAGGAGGACAGTGGAAGCTGAGTGATTCTTCACTTTTTTTTGAGAGGAACCCCTCTTCAGTAAGTGAAGTGTCTTTCTCTTGCACATAGAACTAAAAATGTTACAGAATTTCCTTTACTCAAATTCAGGTCTCCTTGGGGATGAGGGTTTGCAGCTGTTTTCTGAGCAAGTTTAAAATACCTACCTACTTTTTTAACTTTTAAAGCTCAATGCCACCTTCAGTCTAGAAATAAAAAATTAGTTTGTCTTCAGGTAAGAGGCATTTTTCACAACCCAGATGGGAATTATCTTCCCTCTCAGCCCTTCACAAATGACAGCCTGATAAATCTCTTATGTCTCAGTATACTCTTCTGTGAAGAGAGGATCTTTCTCCTTGGCTGTGCTCCCCAATCTTTACCTGGCTCTGCACCACTCTTTAGACTGACACTTGTCCCCTGAGCTACAGCAGCAGCTGAGGGGACATTTGTGAGCAAGGACATCCCCCCTGAGTCCCCTTTGTCACCAGCATGGGGGACACCAGCTGCAGGGCTGGTTGTCACTGACACTGCGCACACAGGGGACAAAGGGAAAGTGCTGAAACATGAAAGAGAAAGAAAAAAGTCATAATAAATAACATCCTGGAAAGGAATCAAAGAGAGCTATCACTTGATGTATCACCCAGGACCACGTACCACTCAGGAGCCCTGTGTCAGCAAACAGGCTGATGGCACTGATAGATCACCTCTGCTGGGACAGCCCAGGGGGAGCCAAACCAGGACTCCCACCCGAACCTGCATCCCTCGGCCAGGCACCCTGACTGCATCCAGCCCCTCAGGACATCCCTCTGCCAGCAGGATTGCAGTGGGGAGCATCACATTCCTTCAGTCAGCCCCTGAGGCTGCAATATTTTGCCATAAACAAACATATTAAATGCTGGAACTTGTTAAACATAGAACAACTTTTCAAGAGAATATCCATCTCCAAGGACAGGTGAAGCCAAGAGAAAGTCTGTGGTGCTGTATCCTCAATGCATCAGCTCCTTCTAGGAGAACATCCTCTACACTTAAGAGAGGGATTTTTCCCTCTTACAGCACAAACATTAGGAATGCAGAGAGGAAGCACAAGAGAGAGAACACCAGAATTCACCGTGACCTGGCACAAATGCCACCACCACCATCTGCCAAATGCCCCAATGGCTGTAACCACCTCTGTCCGAGTGAGCCCTCCATGTGACACCGGGGCTGAGAACTCCCACTGCTTTGTCCTGCCATTTCTCCTGCAGCTCCATCCTCACTCAGTCCCCCTCTCCTCTGGCCACAGGGGTACAATGTCCTCGAGAACCTGCTCTGGTAAATCCCCTTGCACCCAACACTGCTTTCCATGACTTCCACCACAGCAGCTCTCACAGAAACCAGTCCCTGTTTGCACCTGGTGGGACAAGTTTTTTGGGACCAACCGGGTGTATAAGGCATTTCTTGCAAAGAAAAAGCAGGAGACAGTCCAGAACAGGGATCAGAGCTTCCCTGCACTGGGTGGCTGAGGAAAGGGTGGAGGGATGGATACCAGTGACGCAGCCAACTCCTGTGCTTCAACCCATTGATCACAATTAAGGTTAAGTCATCAAGCAGGTGCTCCTGCTTTAAGTAACTTGTTTCCACCTGGCTTCCCACCTGTTTGGTTTTTTTTTTCTTAGCTAAGATTGTAAAGATATCAGTTTAATTTTGTGTTAGATAAACTAAGCTATTCCCAATGTCACATATGCTTTCAAAAACAGACGCATGATTCAAGTTCAAGATACAGCTATTAAAAACAACTAATGTAACAAGTAACTCAACTGATTTTTGAGATATAAAGCCCTGCTCTTGCAGGTTTTTAAAACCTCCTTTCAGTTGGGCTGTCCACGGGTTGAGACTGGACCATGATGCACCTCATATCCTGAAGGATTTTCTCTTTCCAAAGTCACAGCTAAAGGAGGATTTTAAGAATAGTAAGTGAGAAAATATTGTGGAAAGAGTATAATGTAACAGAGTACAAGAAAAACATTGAAAAGTAACATTTAAACCTCTTGTGGTTAGTAAAGAAGAACAGATCCTTTGGGACAGGCATACATACTTTAAAGGGCCCTTTTAGAAATTTTACTGAGTGGAGAAAAAAAACTCTCTAACATTTAAGACCAGTAATTCACTGAGCAATATGCTTAGCAGAGGCTGTGGAGGTTTGCAGTGGAAGAAGGAGGAGGCTCATGATAACATATTTTGTAAATCAAGGCCAAATCAAATGCATTGAGTTCCAGCAGCTGTGCCAATTAAATCTCATTCAATTTGCTGAACAAGAACATTAACATTAATCACTTTGGCAAATTTCTTAGAATATTTCGTGTCACTGAGTAGTTAAGTGATTTTGTGCTTGTTTACAGTGCAGAATAACATTCTGTGAGGCAATATCATCAGTCACTGAGCAACTGCGGGATGCTTTAGGAACCCTGGGTGGTTCTTAGCAATGTTTCTGTAGTGGTCCTTTGCCTCCTAGAGGCTTTTTCAAAAGTATCCAACAGATTTTGTTATTTTTTAACTGCAGTTATTCTCTGCCATCACACAGAACCCTCACACAGCCAAAGAACAAGATTCCAGCCAGAGCAGGGGCAATTTTGCCATCCAAAGCCTCCACAGCCACGTCCCATCTCAAACTCACATCCTCACTGCAGCCCGGGCACAGGGACGTGGGGAATTCCTCTTTGACCTTATTTATCCATTTGGGCCTACAAACAAACAGGTTCATCTTTGACCAGGAGTTCAGTTTTCCACAGCTGAGGTTGTTTCCTGCCCTGCCTTTGGTTCTGGCTCCCCATGACTCAGGTACCAAATCACACAACATCTCTGCTGCAGGAGAGGCACATCTCGCCTTGGGTTATTCCAACGTGTGTGATACCCAACAGCAAAGAGAGGAGCTGCTTTTCTGACCTTGTAACCCCACTGGGTGAGTTTTCCCTGTATTTTCTTTCCTTTCCTCTCTGCTTTCCCCTTTCCTCTCCTCACTGCAAAAGTACTTACCCCTCTGAGGCGAATGAGGCAAGGTGGCAGCTACTGCTGTACAATTTCTGCCCTGCCAAGGGTGAAATGGGGGGTGGAAAACATCCCAAAAGATGAAAATGTAAGATGCAAAAAGAAACAATAATAGCAGAAAAAAAAACAGGCAGCAAAATCAAGGTAGTGAGATTTCTCCCTGGATTGCCAAGGCTTGTCTTTAGCTGCAGGTTCATAGATTTATAGATTTATCAGTTTAAACATGAATAAAAAGGAGCCAGCTGTGCAAGAGAAAAGTCGTTTTGAAACGAAATAAAGAATAATTGCAAAGTCCCCCAGCTGCATAAAGCAACCCACAATATGTCATTCATTATCTGTGTATCAGGTAATTAAATTTCAGCATCCCACATGGTAAATTTGATGTTGTTCATTGGTATTAGCAGATGAGAGAGGCACAAGGAGCATTTCTGGAAAACCAGAGCTCAGTGAGATGTTTTGTGAGCAGAAGGCAAAATGAGCTGGGTGACTTGGTTAATGTGTTACTTTATGGTGTTATTAAGATATATTGAGCCCTAGGTGCTAAACTCCCATTTGTCATGTTTTCTCTCTTCCCAGCTGCATTCACTAAAAGGTTCTGTCTTCTGCCAACGATGCCCTGAACCAAGGCCTTCCCCACCCCCGAGAGAAATGCTTTTAACTTCTCTTGGAAAAGCAGCAGAGCAGAGTCTGGGACAGCATCAGAGCTCGGCATCTGGGCAACATCTCAGCATCAGCACGTGTGAGTGCCACTACCCCACACCGAGGGGCAGAGTAACCCCAGGGTTGGTACCTGCTGGAATTAAAGAGGGGACAGATAAAGCCATGCGGAGTGACGAGATTGTTCCTCACTGTCAGAAGCCAATAAAGTCAAAACAAACCCAGAAAAGTTTCATTAGTCCAGTTTTTATTAAAATTAAATGATGGGGAACTACAGTGTGATTTTCTTTCATAATATAAATATGTCAGTGAAGAATCGTTCTTGAGTCGTTTGTCGCACTGGACAAGACAGCTGTCAAGAGAATTACTTTGCAAAGTCCTTTGTCCTCCACACCCATGCAAAAAAAAATCTTTAATTTAAAAAATGAGTTTAAACAGTCAACCAGCTTGTTACAGTATACTGTCAGCTACTGAACCAACGTCTGGTTTACAAAACCAAAAAATTTCACACCCAGGTAAATTATTTCACAATCATTCATTACCCTTAAGAGTCTCTTTATACATAAAATATACAAATTAAAATTATCAATATTTATTTATTTATTTATTGTCACTGTAGAGGAACATAATTTATAAACCCATAAACAAAGATAAGGGCAGATGAAAAAAAGTGAATGAGCCCATATTCAGACCATAATGTCTAGCACACTCCCGAACACTGCAGCTTTGAGCAACAAATTATGCTCACATGAAAGTGGTTTTTGGGCATGATGTGGGCAAAGGGGGCAACTGCTTTGATAATATATTAATAATGAATCCCAAAGGTTAAGACCGAGCTGCATTGATCTCTTGAGCCATCACATTAGCTTGATGAACTGCATTTATCTGTTGAGCCATCATGTTGGCTTGGTGAACAGGCACCACACCTCACTGGATATCAAGGATTTTGGTCTCCAAACAATGCAAACCAGAGAACAGTTTTAAGCTTTCATGGTGGTCACATGCAAACGCTGCCAAATGTATTCATGGTAATTACTTGTTGTACGCATCCATAAAGAGACATTGTTTGGATAAACTGAAGGAACTGAAAATTGATTTTAATCACCCCCAATTTATCTATTAGGCACCAATGGAAAAGATGGACTTTACTCAAACTTGTTTAAACAACAGATTGCTTGAGGCAAATCTACCCTGCTTTGCAAGCCCAGCAGGGTGTGCACCACACGTGACGCTGTTGGGGCTCATCCTGGGGTGCTCTTCTGCAAGAGCAAAGCCCCCTTTGGGAAACCCAAGGCCAGAGTCCCACAGGGAGACAAGCACAGGGTGACCCTGAAAGAGATGACAACAGAAGAGCTGAGGAAAGTGTTCATATTCACAAAGGACCAACGTGAGCAAGAGGCCCGGTTTGGTCTGTAAAGCGTTTACTAAAACTCCTGCAATAATTTTCTTGATTTTGGCAGCCTCTGGGGTTGTGCCCGGACTGGTGTGGGCAGAGTATCTCTGTCTTCAAGCAGCTCATGCAGAAGCCAAGAAACAGAACCACCAAGTGACAGCTTGTTCCCCAAACTGCCCAGGAACCAAACTCATGGCACATGAAAATTAAATCAGGGTATTGAAATCGTTGTAAAACCGTCAATAATTTAAGAGCCTACCGGTGACTGAGGTAATGGGTTTGAATTTCTCTCATAATGTGGAGCCCAATGCTGTCCTTCTAACATTAAAACCTAGATCTTTCTTACAACATTTCTTACACATTTCTTGTGCAGAGAACATACAGAGAATCACACCTACACCACGGCCAGCAAAAACCACACTGGAGTGCACGAATTAGATCCAGAATTTAACAGAAATGTCATTGAAGACCATAAAAAGCAATCCAAAAATTATTTTAAATTGTCTTATAAAAATATTTACAGTAAAATTTGTTAGTGCTAATGCTACGTTTTCAGTCCTAGAAAAAGGCAATCTGTAAAGGATCTGGCTCAGGTGCTCAGCACGAACAATACAAACACGAAACCACACACCAAAGACAAATTCCAAAAGCATTTTTTGGGTGGGGGGGGGGTACAGCTGGTTCATCACATGTTACGGTTGTTCGTATTGCATAGCTGGAAAACGAGGTCACTTGACTTGCATAACACTGCAACGCTGGAGAAGGAAGGGAAGAAACGTGTCATTTGTCATCGAGGAGAACTGGCTGCAGCTGGGAACAGCATCACTCGTCCCTGGCAAGGGCTGTGAGTCCTAGCCCTGTCCAGCAAGCCACAGGTCTGGGCCAGCACTGGGCAGAAATGCCATTTTACAAGAGAGAGAACCACCAAAACCCATTTTCCTTACGAGCAAGGAAGGTTTATGAATAGGCAGATAGCACGGGGTATAATTATCTCACCTCCAGGTATACCCACTTTTCACATCTGACAAACACAGCTAATTGCAACCTTGCACCTCTCTAGCAGTACCTACCAATTTTTATCTCCAGCCCACATAACCCCATAGTCTCTGGATAATATTTGCCTTTGCTCCAGTGAAGCCAGAGGTGTGAGAATGTTGGCTGGGAGCTGTTCCCAACTGTTGGGCTGTAGTTGGGCTGTACAGTAGCTTATAGAAGAGTTTATTTAGCTTTATGTCTATACCAGACCTGACAAGGGCCACGTGTGCCCAAATGCTTGTCCAGCCTTGGCCAGTCACCTCAGCCTAACAAGAGATGCTACCTTGGACCAAAACGCTTTGTCTGTCCCATTTTATCCTTTATTCCCAGGCTGCATGGAAGGGAACCACCTTTTGGGCCAGTGAATTTGAGTCTGTCCCAACTGAGGCCTCATCATCTCCCTTATGCCACCATAAAGGTGCATCTAAGGACTGATCCAAAGGCAGCTCAGGGAAACATTCTTACTGGGATACATTCCTACCAGGGTACATTCCTGCCAGCCTCAATGGCTTTTACAGTAAGCAACACCTCATGGGAGAGCAGCATTGTCACACTATTATTTTGGCACATTTCGCTGCAGATTGTAAAACTCAAAGCAAAAGGTTTAAAGGGTATTATGGAAAAGACTAATTTTTCTTTTAATTACTGTTTTCAAGACCTCTGAGCTGACATACAATGAATGGAAGGGTAGACATAAAGAGTAATAATAATGCCTTTTCTTTAGACAGTTTGCCCTTGTTTGTAAAAGCAAGAACATCCAAAGAGGAGTGAGAGCTACCTCGCACTCCCCGTGAAGGCCAGCCCCTCTGCAGGGCAGTGACACAACACAGGCAGGGCCTGCTTCCCCCACAGTGAACAGGCACCCATCTTACAGAACTGTGTCAACTCAAACACCAAAGACTACATATTTATAGAAGTAACCCACTCCTCTACAAAAGCAGCACAAGATGATGTAGCTTAGACTGCTCTAAGATCAGTTTTTAAGTATTTTTCTTTTCTACTCTCAAAGGTCACACAAAGCAGATCTACGGAGACAGAAACCAGCATAACAACACTGGACAGCTGCTCAAAACAAAAAGCCTCAGCTGATCTACAAGGGGAAAACAAAAAAAAAACAAAAACAAACAACAAGAAAAAGAGTAGAGAAAATATTTCTCTTCACTGGTTCCCTTTAGCTGTGGAGCTTCTGGGAGCTCACCCTTGTATGCAGAAGCGTGTCAGAGCTCACAGGGAGACACAAGAAGGTATTTTAAAGTCAAACATCTTCTTAGAGAGAAAACTTTAAGAATTTGGTATATAAGCAAGACAGGTCCCTTACATCTGGATCTAGATTTGTCTGTTTTGAATAATCTTATGAGTTCTTCATACTAAGAGGAATGCTTTCAGTAAGGGCAAGACTAAAATAGCAATTACAATGACAGTGATTAGTTAATCTCCATGCTCTGGAGGCATTAAAACACTGCAGGTATTTTACTTGGCTCATTAATCCCTGGTTGGGTGACAGAGGGCTCTCACTGTATGGAATGTCTCTACATTAATGGCACCATAAGATATTTTTTAACATCTAAATGCTCTATTATGAAATGGCATTGAGATGCTGGACAGAGCTAGAACTGAAGCTTTCAGCACAGCTGAAACATGTGGGTTGGGAACATTTTCTATTCAAGCAACATTTGTTTCACAGGAGCAATAAACCCCGTCGGAGCAGCATGTGTTATGTGGGGCTGTGAAGTTTTGTGTGGCTCAGGTGCTGAGACTTGAGCCCCGGGGAAGGCACTGCCCAGCAGGTCCCGTCACGCACAGCACACAGCATTCATGGCAAGTAGAAAAACCACACGGTGTTTATTTCCACAAGCATTTCAGGGATACATACAGCAGTCCAGTGGCACGTACAAACGTATGACTGAGACAGCGTCACACTCGAGCCAGACCACCCTGTTCCAGTCCATTTCTGCTGTTTTTCTCTGTTGGAACTCAGAGGTTTCCACTGCCAGTATTGAAGTCCACCCTCCAGGCACAGTGAGTAAGTAGTTCAACCAACAATGTGCACGGAGCATCAGTAGGGAAGAAATCCAGAAATGTTCGTTTTTACTCACATGCCCAAACGTAGCAGTTTTGTTTCACACAAGAAATTCCGTGCCTGCAGTCCAAGCACAGTGTTTATCTCAGGACACATGCCGTCGAGAAGAACAGCTGATTGCACCACAGATAACAAGCAACACCTCGTGTCTAGCATGGAACATGTCCCCAGGGGGATTTTCACTTGGCTATGCAATCCACTGCAGAGTGGATGATGCTTGCAACGTATCACTTGTCATGCTAAGACATTAACAGCAATGAGATGGGTCAAGTCAGAGGTCAGTCATCTTCCCAACACCACCCAGCTGGATCCACTTCACTTCTGCTCCTCACATTGGCTTGATCGTGTGTCACAAGGGTTTGTGAATCACAGCCACACCTGTTGTAAGAACACACAGACAGTTATTGTAAGAGCATTCCTGGGCTGCCACGTGGCTACAATCATCCTGCAAAACCAAAGGCCAGCAATGAGAGAGGTCTCTACCACTTCTGGGAAAGTTTCTTCTACTGAAATCAACATAAAACATACAAAAAAGTAAGATTAAAGCCTCAGGTGGCAGAGCCCTCAAGTTTATGGATGAGCCCGCTGCTGCCCACTCTCCCCCTGCCTGTTTACCTGCGTAACTCCTCCCTGTGCTCATGCTGGTTGGCAACAACGTCCACTTGTCTGTGCTGGGGTTGTAGTACTCCACCGAGGCCAAATTGCAGGAACCATCATCGCCTCCCACCACGTAGAGGAGACCATTCACCGCACACACACCTCGAAGCAGAGCACAGATGGTGAGACATGGGCTAACTCATCCCCCACAGCACGCTGCTGCCACATTCCGAGTCACTCCCAAGCAGATCCCTCATCTCCCATTTTTGTCACTTACAACACTGATCACATACACCACGAGCACATGAATTGCATTAAAAACCACACACAGACAACGGGGTCAACCACCACAGAAAGGCTTATTGTGGTTACCTGCATTTCTTCTACACATATTCATGTCTGCTACTTGCTTCCAGGTGTTTGTCCCTGGGTCGTAGACCTCCACACTCTTCCTCACCAAGGGCCCGTCGTGGCCCCCCGTGGCGTAGAGCAGCCCGCTGAGCACACCGACACCTGCCGAGCACAGCCACGTCAGCCACAGCACAGGGACAGGGCTGCATGACCCTGGTTCTTCTACTGGGCATGGCCTTGGCCTCTCCAAGGCACGTCCAAAAACATGGCCACATGTGCATCAAGATCATCAGGCACAAGGTCAACTCTGCACCCAGCCACCCACCCCGTGGCACTACAGCAACCTGCACAGGAATGCCTGGCAGATGTCCCCTCTTAGGAAGCTGTCAGGCTATCCAAGATCAGCAGTCTAGTCCCATGACATTCCTCTGCCTTTATTCTATCTCTTTGGACTGACTTGCTCTCTGCCTCCCAACCCACCTTGCTTCCATCTGCCTGATATTTTCTGCCATGGGATCCTCTGCTTTTAGCCTGATTCCCCCTTTCAGGACCTTTGATTTTGTTTTTCCTGCTGCAATTGTGCCACATGACTTCCTCTCCTCAACAACTTACAGCTCCAGTTCTTAAAGCTGCCACTTGGTTCTTCTCCTCCCACTCCCACCCCCAAAACCTGGCAGCACTTGGCACAGACAAGGTGCCTCCAATGCCACCTTCTCAGACGATTTTGAAGGCCCCTGGCTGAATCTCTGGGAATGACAGGGATCTTAAAGCTAAGATTCTGCCTAATACCAAGTAAATTAATTAATTAAAATGTTCACCAATCCATGAGAGTTAAAACTTCCAGCAACATATCTTCGTTAATAGGTTCAAAGGCCTCTATTAAAATTAACAAGGTGGGATGTTAGTGAAACAGAAACAGACCTGAATCACATCATTTCAACCATGGGCATTAACCAGTGTGCAGGGAGGAGCGGGGCCCTGCCAGCCTGACACCAGCAGGTTTTTGACTTGGTCCCTGTGCAAGGATCTTTCCTGTTCACGAAAGGAGAGGACAAGAACAGCTGCTGAGCCAGAGAACAGGCACCACCCAAGCTCAGCAGCTCCATCAGGAACACCCCCACGTGGGGACAGGGTCCTCTCCCTTCTCCAGATTATCTTAGCTTGCTACTGCTGGGTTTGGTTTTGGCCAGCTGTCTCTCACTGTACCAAGAGGTGCTGAAATCCTAATATGACATTGGGATTCATGGTTCACCTCTGGCAAACAGATAATTAATCTCTAACTGCCATAAATATCCACCTTACTAGGCCATATCCTCGGTCTGGTTGAAGTACTCCAACGTGCACAACTTGGGAAGAGCAGAACACATCCAAGTGTGCGTCCTGGCTCCTGAGCCGTACCAGGTGTCTCCCAGTTCACTGGGAAATGGAAAGTCACTTAACTGCATCTGAGCCCAGCAGCCTGGGTGTGCAGCACCGTGGCATTTGACTACATGCAGCTGTTAACAGAAATTTTATACTTGTAAGAAATAATTTAATTCGTAAACTAATTTAAATAAGTGAGAGAGTAGAAGAGTCGGAAACACTCTCAAGCTTTTTCACATGAAACTGCCTCCTCATGCAGTCAGACAGGGCAAACAGGGACAGGACATCCCTGCCGGGAGGGGAAGGGAACCCCCCAGCTGGTCCAGCAAACCCTGAGAGTTCAAAAAATGTGCAGATGTGGCACTTGGGGACATGGTTTAGCAGTGAACATGACAGTGCTGGGTTAATGGTCGGAACTGATGATCTTAAACGTCTTTTCCAATCTAAAAAATTTATGTAGAATATATATATTATGTAGAATTTATGATTCTACAAAACCTGAGCAGCACCTGCACATGCCCACAGCCCCAGTGCCTGGATTAGGGTGGCCCCAGGGACCTGGGGACACCTGTCCTCACCCCCACTAGATGTCAGCATGGGAACGGCAGCACCAAGCACAGTGTCATTTCTGGAGCTGTACAGCAGATCGTGCTGCAGCACCGCTCGTGGCCAGTGGCACTGGGTAGACCCCTCCAGTCCCTGCTGGAGGAGCATCTGGGGGACAACCAGAGCCTGAGGAGCTCAGCTTTCAGGTGGGGAACAGAAAACTGCAAAGAAATTTGGCAGGGGAGTACGAGCATTCCTATCTTGCTGCATGGAGAAACACTTGTAAAGCAGCACTCAGAGCAGAGTGTTTCCAACAAAGACAACTCACTAAAATCCATCTCACTGCAGGCACAACATTCTTGCTGTTTCAACACACTGCCAACAATAGGAGATACTCATTCTGCTCTCCTGGAAGGCTGCACTGGGCTGGGTTTAAGCATCAAGCAGATACTACAAACCTCTTCAACAGAACTCAAACCAACAGTGTGTCCATATTTGCCTCACCTGGAGCTACAGAAAAGATACTGGACTGAGGAAAGAAAGACAAGGTGTAGAGAGCAGCCTCAAACTGCCCAGCTCAAAAGGGAACTCCCACCACAGCTTAACCTGCGGGGTCATTTCAGCCCCAAAGAGCAGCCCCCAGGCTTGCCTGCCTGTAGGTAACTGCACAATTTAACATCAGGGAGGACTCAAGGCACACACTGAGCATTAGGACCAACAGTGACAAATTCCCATTCACCTGAAGATGGTTTTAAATGCAATGGATAAGAGCTCTTATCCCTTTCAGAGAGATACAATCTCAGAGAAGACAAATTGCTACCTGATCCAAGATCATGTAGAAAATTAGAAACCATCAAGACTAGAATCCAATCCTTTTACAACAGGTCCTTTCCTCTAATCTTCCAGATCACCAACTCTTGCCAACAAAAAATAAAACTAGCTAAGCAGGGACAATCTGAGATTAATTTTGTTATCCTACACTCACCCAACGTGCAGACGTGGTTTGCGTTGCTAAGCATCCACTGGGTGCTTGCAGGAAGATCCAAAATGAAAATCAATCTGAAACCCCCTGACAGTAGGGGAGAGGGAGGTACATCTTGGCTTTCCCGTGCCCAGCTGTGTCTGCAGCTGGCGATTTGGAAGGACAACTCTTTGCTTACAAGTGAGATGCACCTGTTAGCAGGGCTGCTTAGAGACACTGAACATTGTTTCATTAATCCAGAAATTAATCTCGATTTGGCAGATTTTGTCAAAGTCAGGAGAGCTGCTGAGAGCTTCCAAGCCATTACGTTTTGACCCCTCACAGGAAGGGGGGCAAACAAGAGGTTGCACTTGCAAGCCCAGCAGTGCCCAATCCCACTTTTCCTTGCAGCCTGTGAGCAGAGAAGGTGGTGCCCATCCTGAGCAGCCGTGGGAGCCAGTACCTGCCCCGCTGCGCCGCGTGCTCATGTCGGCCACGTAGGTCCACTCGTTGGTGGCGGGGTTGTACTGCTCCACCGTGCTAAGGCACTGCCGCGACGCGCCGTCGTAGCCCCCCACGGCGTACAGCTTCCCTGGAACAGACACAGCCACGGCTCACGTTACAGTCACAGCCCGGGGGGACAGATCCTGCCTGAGGGCGGCTCGAGGGGACACACCTAAACCTGCTGGGATGTCTGCGGAAAAGCCTAGCGAAGGGACCTGGAGTGGAGTCACGGGCAGGAGTGACTGTAAAGCTGTTAGACTGTCAGTAACACAAGGATGCAACACAGCAGCTTAATCAGAAGTCAACAGCCCAGAGGGTTTTCCAAATTACTTGTTGGCCCAGAAGAAGAGGGAATATCAAAGCGTGTTCTGCTGATGGAGGGCTGCCCCCGTTCAGGTGTGCTGTCAAAGGCTGTCACTGCGCATTAATTACAGCATCACATGAGCAATAAACATGAAATAGCCTCTTATAATAATATAATACCTGCAAAGAAACCTAGACCTGATTTTGAAGAACTGGGGCCAAATCCAAATCCAGAGATGCTGCGAGCACAGCTGAGGCCAGCCTGGTCACTCGTGCCCAGTGATGGCCGGCAGCACAGGATACATCGTGTTGTGAGGGTCTCCTGGGGTATCCGACCCTCCCTACCTCAACTCACTGAGAGCTGATTAACACACACTTACTGAGACCAGAGAAGCACAGTCAGGTATCATGGGACTGCATCATACATGAAATAAGTTTGATGCTCTACCGTGTCCTCTGTTCCCAGGCCTGACTGATACTCTCCCCTTGTCTCCCTGTATCATCTATCAGCTTGTTTTGCATTTAGGCAGTAAACTCTCTGGGCAGAGAGGGATTCTAACTAAAGCAGCCAGCACAACACATCCTGGTTCAAGTCTAGGTCTCCTAGCTGCTACAATAAACAAAAACTTTAAAAGCTCAACAAATATGTAGAAAAATTCTAACCTAAATTTTTGTACAAAACCTAGAAATAATATCAATTCTCCATCAATTCTCAATCCATGACAGCAGAGTCTGGCCATGAATGAGCTGGGCAATTCTCTGCATGCACAAGGCTCCCACCAGCAGTTATCTTCAGCCTTAGGCTTTTGCATCCTCCTGTTTCTGGATGTTTGCAAGGCTCCAAGAACAGGCTGGCTCTTTTCTTTCTCCCTCAGGCCCACTCATGGCCTCCTTCTGCATCCTCCTGTCTCTGTGAACATTTCAAACTCTTATTTGTGCTGTTGGTCCTGCCTGGTATTTGTCAATGAATCAGGCAAGAGTGCCAGCTCAAGCAAGACAAGATCAATTTCCCCGGCTGGCATCGACTATTAGGTATTTTCAGTATTCACAGACATCAGATCAATTTTTGTCACATTCAGATGAACCCTGTGGATTAACTGCAGGCTGCAGTTTGTTCCCCACACCAGTATGATCAGCTCTTGTGCCCGTCACATGCCCTTATTAATTTTATCATGGACTCCAACATATGCAACACTTTTTTGTGCTTTCAAACAAAGCAAAGGAAAAGGATTTCATGAGTCTCCTTTAGAAAATCTGTCCATAGAAATGCATCTCTCAGGTTCACATTTAATATTTTTTCTGCATTCAAGCCACTTGAATAAATTCCAATGACTGACAGCAGCCCAGCACTTCCCAAGCATGGGCCAATTTTGAAGGAGGTGCTTCTTAAATATTCAAATTTAAGTTAATGACCACTATTTGTTCTGACTTTGTCTCCCTTCTTCTTCTCACATAAACACATTTCATATACATTAACATGTTCCATGTACTTCCCACTCAAACAGGTCAAACCAAAGCACTGTAAAGCATGGTTTCTATGGTTTATAATAAGGCTCGTGCCAAAGCGGCTCTGCACTGCACTAACTGGAAAGTGCTACGCCACACTAAAGACAAGTTCAAATAAAGCCTTTCACTTGCTTCAGAATAGATTTTGTAAAGGAAGAAATGGTTCCTACTTAAACTTTTCGTTCTCCTGAATCCAAACCAAGCTGCTCAGTTCCAGCTCCCTCAAGTTTGGTGCTGACACAGAGGTGCCAGCAGCTGCCACCATCCTCCCAGGCCTCCCACCTGGCTCCGAGCTGCCGCAGCACCAGCCTTTGCTATCATCAGCCCCTGCTCATTTAGGAACCACAGCAGAGCTGTGCCTGATGTCAATAAACACAGGTTTTAGTATTCCTGCCAAACCACCAGCTTGGGGCTGTGGGACGAGCTCTGTTCCTGTTTCTCTGGCTGAGCAGATTTTCCGTGATGGGTATTCCATCCACGCAGCGTCTGCCGGCAGCAACAGCATCCACGGCACAGCAGCGCTGGCTCTCACCAGCCAGAAGCAGCCCAGGAAGAATTTGGATTCAAAGAAACCTGCACACACCTAATTGCATTCACAGGAGGCATGGGCTGGTCTGATACAGGTTTGAGGCTCTTGGAAAGCTACACGTGATTTTTCACCAAGATAAAGAGGAGAATGGAAAAAGTTGCAGCAATTACGTCATATAAAATCAATCTTTCCCAACTGGTCTAGGGAACAGTTCTTGCCATTCCCTCCTACTGCAGGTAACCACTCAGGCTTCTGTTTGACAAAGTAACAATTGCTTGATGGAAATGGCTGCCGATTTTCTTACCCTCCACAACTCCAACTCCAACACTGCTTCTTCTTGTGTTCATGGGAGCCACAAAAAACCACTCATTGGTTTTATAGCTATAGGCCTCAACTGATGCCAGACCTAGTTAAAAAGGGGATACACAGGTTTTCTAATTAAAAAAAAAGAGAAGAAAAAAAGATTGGTGTTGCACTTTCATCTGCCTTCCACCTCCTCCCAAGCCCGTAATTCCCACCACGCTCCTGCAATCCCACTTCCTCATCCCTTGCCTTTCAGGCTGGGACCAGCATGTCAACGCCACTTCTTCAGTGGCTGGAAAACTGTTACTCCATCACCCCTGCCCTGGGACTGCTGTCTCTCCAGTGTGCTGAGGACACCAAGGTGAGCAGAGTCCAAATTCCGAGCCCAAAAGCCCCACATCCTTTCAAGCATTACAAAACGTCCATGCAAAGGTTTAAAAATTCCCCCAGACCTTGCTGCAATAGTTAGTTCAGGGCTTAAACAAGTGGCAAAGCTTTACAGCAGAGGCAGAGGTGTGAATCTAAACACGCAGCTCTGCCAAGATAAATCCCAGGCACGCACACCCTGTAAGATGCCTTGCTAGTATTTTATTCATGTTGCTATGAAAAATTTAACTGAAACAAGGAAAAATCCCTTTTCAGCCCAGAAAAAGAATAATCATACAGAGAATGAGGCTAAAAGCACTGTATCACTAAAGAAAATACCAAGAGTGAGATTCTCTGCGATTACTGACAGGTCAGAACACGCACGTGGGCAGTTACAACACGCACCAAACCCCATTTCTGACTCTTTCTCTACAGAACCATAGAGGAAGGGCACAGGAACCTCTCTAAAGCTCTGCAATCTCTGCAGGGCCTCTGAAAGCACTTTTTTCAGGTCAGGCACTGCCTGGTTTTCGCCCGGTCACCTACCGGTGCTGCCGTCAAAGCCGCCCACTGCGTACAGGAGGTCGTTGAGCACGGCGGCGCCCAGGGTGCTGCGCCTCTCCTGCATGCTGGCTATGGACGTCCACTGGTCCTTCACGCCGTCGTACACGTCCACCGTGCGCACCCGCAGCGACCCGTTGAAGCCCCCGACAGCGTAGACGTTGCCAGCCATGAACACCACACCTGAGAGCAGAGGAGAGGGCTTTTACAGCAAGCGCTTCGGGAAGCGAGTGGGATCTGTCTAGATCCTGCTCGCCTGCCAGGGTGTGAAGGGCAGCTGGGAAGAGCAGAACACGGGCAAGGCTTTGGTGTTTTCTGCAGGTTAACAGTGTTGAAGGCAAGCGTGGTAAAACATACGTGTCATATGGGAGGTGAAATGCACATAAAAACGTGGCAGCGTAAGGCACAGATGGAGTTCACACCTGAATGAGTAATTCTGAGAGCCAGCAGGAACACCACATGGTGAGCCACATTCACAACACTGTCAGATGTTTTCAGAGGAACACTCCCGACTTAAAGATCTGCGCTTCATCACCCACTCCTCGGCACCAAGAGGGACTGACTCAGCTCCTTTGATTTTCACTAGGAAACCAGCAAGAAAAACTGGACCCCTGTGGGCTGCCAAGACAGCAACGGAGGAGGAAGAGAGGAAACATTGATGGAGGAACAGCCAGGAGAGAGAGATGATGAAGGGCAGACAGTGGGTATGGAGGGCTGACAGGCAGGAGCAACCCCACTAGAGAGCAGGACATCCACCTGAATGAGAAGGGAGAGATGTCTGAAGGGAAAGAAGAGGAAGGAATGGCAAAAAGAAAGAGCTGCTTGAGGCCAGGGGCACAGAGGAAGGCTAAAGGGAGGACTAAGGACATCCACCCAGTGCTGAAGAGCTGCATCAGGAAAGCAAAAAAGGTTGCAGCAAAAGTTCCCATTACCTGCTCTGCATCTCCGGGAGGGAAGCTCAGCAACCTGGTCCCACCGCTCCTCCTCAAAATCATAGCACTCCACACTGCGAATGGCTTTGGGTGCTTGCCCACCCACCACAATCATCACCTGCAGAGGGAACAGAAGAGCTAGAAAACCTCAGACATGACCCTGGGCAGCTGCTCTCTGCAGAGAAACCATCACCACAACCTGGTCAAGAGCAGCAGCCAAAACATGTGCTGAAGGCCAGCTAGAAGCCTCTGCAGGGACACTTATTCCAGGCAATTATATTTCAAGGGGGAAAAAATTTCTCTCCAATTTAATGCATGCTAAATATGGCCACCTCATTTACCCTTCCTCACTGTGTCCAAGGTGGGCAACTTGCCCAATTTCCCCTTGAAATACAAAACCTTTTGGCACCACGGCATACACAAGACTCATTGCAAAAGTATTTTTAAGTGAAGAAGATTCCAACAGAATTTTGACTGGTGGCCCACTGCTTAGTCATTATCTCCATGGTGGTGCTAAAAATAATCAATGCCACCTAGCAAATAAAACGTGACAGCTGCGGTGCCACCTGTGGGGAAGGCAACACTCAGGGAAATCACCAGAACTGTTAAGACCCAGGGGGTCTGGGCTGCTGAAGGATGTGATTTGTCAGCTCCATTAAGGCTTTTGGCTGCCACAGGTATTGGAGCAAATGCAGGAATTAAACCCTGAATTCCCTACAGGTAGGGAAGAGCTATAGGAAGGTGATCAAGGGCAATCTCAGGAGCACAAGAACCGCTCTGCCAGGGCAGGCTAAGGGTTCGTCCAGCCCCAGACTCCACTACCAGCAGTAGCAAGGGGTGGACACTGGTGGGAAAGTGAAAAGGCCAGAAGGCCTGGGCAGCATGCAGTGTGGTCCTTCCCAAATCCGCCCTATCTGCTGCCAGAAGACAAACTCCCCACGGACACGGGTGCCAGGAGCCTGCAGCTCTGCAGCCGAGGGTGCTCATCGCTCTGAGCCACAGCTGGGCACTGCAAACCAACACCTGCACAGGCAGCCAGCCCCCAAAACACCTGCACTGACAAGCAGCTGGACCTGCACTTCGTTCAGCACACATTTCATTCAACCCTCCACAGCCATCAAGAGGGAGGATTTGGTCCCCTTATCACAGCAAATCAGGGGGACAAACATTACCCAAGACAATCTGATTTTTACAAGGCCAAGGAGCTAGAAACAAGCTAATGGGGCTTCAAATCTAGATAAAGAGTAGATGGAAAACTGGCTTTAGCCTCTGCAAGGCAGCTGGGAGTAGCTGAGGGGATAAGATTGTCACTTGAGGCCACTTGGATAACAAACTCAACTCCAAGCAGGGTTGCTTTAAAAGTACAGAGCTAGACAGCAATTTAAAGTATTTGAAGAGCATGGAAGTAGCAGCCTGTTTGATCTACAAAGATGAGAAAATGATATTAGAAACCAAATTGAGTCTAAATTAACAGCCTGACTACTAGTTGTGTAACAGTCTCCCATGGCAAGCTGCAGGGCTTCACACGATTACAGAATTAAGGGATTTCACAGCAGACAATAATCCCTCATCAGCGGGACCAACAGGCCAGATGAAAGTTTCTCAGTAACAGGATTGCCAAAAGATCATCACCTTCTTCCCTTTCTTCACAGTTCAAAAGAAGGGAGGAGAGACCTGCAGAAGATTTGGGTTTGTACTCATAGGTCATGCTATAAAAGATGTTGAGAACCTCTGAACTCACTGATTTGCTGTTCCTTTTATCCTTAACTACTTTAGTCCTTGAACAAGGGCCATGTCAGCCCTTCATGATACCCCCAAAGCTGTGTTCTACCAACTCCATCTCAGCAACAGCAGGCAGAAAGGACACTGACACATGCTGCCACATGCTGCAAAACCACTGTTTCTCAATGGACAGTCAGTATCTAAATATCATAAACAGCACAGATCTCATACACCATCCCACAAAGCAATCTCATTATCGTTTGTGCTTGGAAAAATAATACACTGTGGTTTTGATGTCTTAGAATCTCCAAATGCTTACTAGCAACTTCAGTGGCAGTCTGCTGAGGGACATTGGGCCAAACTGTGCTTATCTCTGGGGCACAGGGAAAAGTTCCTGCAGTCATTTTTTTCTTCACTAATAAAGTGGTGGACGCTGCATCACACGCCTGCGGGATAAACGTGGGGAGTAACAAGGATTATTTATTCAGTTGCTGCTTTGAGTCTATTGAAATTCGCTTCAGACTTCCTGCCCTCGGGGCTGGGTGCTGTTTCCTGCTTTCCTGGCTTCTGATTATGGATACAGGAAACGAGAGACACCTACTGTGACCCTCCTCAGCAGGGCTCCACTACACTCTTACCAGCCAGCAGCAACCTCAGCAGCCCTCCCAGCACTCCAGCAGCTGCCTGCAGCCACTGCACGGGTCAGCGAGCCACCAAACCACTTGTGGCTGACAAAATGTTTCAAGAGCAGAGATACTCCTTCCCCTAAGGGTTTATCTAAGTTTATCCAACTTCATTATGTTTCCTTGCTGGGCATAGGCAATGCCAGAAGAGGGAGTAAAACACTTCCAAGCACAATCACTGAGTCAGTAAAAAGTTCTCAAGCTCCTGTCAAAGGCTGAAAATGCCACCAGGAGCAGCGGTGAGGTGACACGAAGTGACGAGCTCGGCTTACCTTTGGCAAGCTAACAGGAGTCCTTGGCTTTGTCCTGGGATTCTTTATCAGTTGCCTTTGATCCAGAGGAAGCAAATGGTATTTCATGGCCTCGATAAGGAAGTCTTTACAGGTGTTGTTATTTTTGATTAAAGCTTCTTCTTCGACTGTCTGAGAACATGCACACACAACAAAGATCATTTACACCGGCACAGGTCACAAGGAGCTTTGTGGAAAGAGTATGCAACCTGGAATTTCCCTTCCAAAGAACCAACATCAAAAAAAATAAAACGCAGGAGACAAATACAGACTTCTAGCTCTTCCCAAAGAAGCACATGCAGTAACATCCAAGCTTCTCACTATTTTCCAAGATCACTCACAAGAAGTGAGTATTTTATCACCCTCTGCCAAACACTTGATTCAGCAGAGGAGAATTCACCAGGAGCCCAGATACAAAATAAGTGATTTCTTTTATCTGAGTCAGAATTTTTAAGGATAGGCAGTATCTTTTATTCTATCAGAAGATACAGATGAAAGGAAAAAAAAACCATGACGGGTTCATTTTGTGAATACCAATTTTATACCAATTGTACTGATTCTTTTAGACACATGATAAAAGCATAGTAGTCAAAGAGCCCATATGCCAACCCCTTCTTTGGGAATTCTCAGCTTATTATCTAGGCCCAGATTCCAGGAATTAGTTTATGAAGAACAATCTTCAAGTCAGACTGAGTCAGAGTGTCTGCCCTGCCAGCCACACAGACCCATATGTATGCACGGCATACATCTTAAGCCAAAATTATCACACATTACGTGTTTCCATTGTGATGTTTTACCTGTGCATGAGATAAAAAAGCTGCACAAGCTTGTAACACCATCACTTTGGTATTTTCGGGGTGAAAATCACAAGATATTAACTTACCAATGTTTCCCCTAGAGGGGCAGGAGGTCTGCTCTCAGCATTGCCTGGCAGAGCACAGGTCCCATTTACAAGAAGGTTTCTGAAGCATACATTGATTTCAGAGTCCACTCAGTTTTTGCTTTTATTCTTCTGTTTACAGACTCAGCAAAAGACCAAATTACCCATCTCAGACACAAACAGCCAAGCCACTGATTAAGGAGCAACCAGCAGCTTAAGTGCAAGTATTAACGACTTATTTGCAGACTAACCTGTACCAGGTAATCTCTGGGCAAAAGGGGCAGGCGAACATGCTCCATCAGCTTAGCCATGTGCTCTAAGCGAGATTCCTTCTCATAATTTATCCAAGAGATAACTGCTTCAAAGACCTACACAGATAAAGTACTGTTAAATGGGGAAGAGAGAGCTGCCTTGCACAGTCACCCACCCAAAATCAGAAGCGTGGTGATTTTAGAGCATCAAAGGAAGGGCGTGCAAGGTCTCTATCAAATAGATGAAAAAGCTGTGACTGCACAGAGCACAAGCAGCACTGTAGCAAAGAGCTGAGCTGACCACGCATGTTAACAAGCAACTTCACATCTAGATGTGCTGTATCGCTCCCAGAGCTAAGTGCATGTCCAGAACAATCATACACCTCTTGGACATTAGGGCTGGAAGGCAGCCAGGAAACTTAATGAGCCTGCTGACATTTGCACTGGACATTATTCATTAAATCAGCCACAACAATTACTCCTGATAACAGAGATCTCCCTCCTCCAGGAGCCTGGCCACACAGTAAAGTCACCATGCTCATATTTAATCGCTGCACCAGTTCCACCAGCCCCCAGAAACCAAGAAGTCTTGAGGACAAGTTCTCCACACACACAGGGCAAGCCCTGCCTGCAGCCATGGAGCCTCTGCACTGCGTGCATTTCACTGCTAAAAATACTTGGATACTCCAGCTGGGGAACAAGGGCACACCGGGCTTCTGGTCTGAACCAAAATCTAGTTTTACTTCCAGATCCAACTGGTTGAGATAAGCATCCAGGGCTGGAGTCCATGACGAAGTGCTCACAAACAGCCCCATGGGCAGAGCCCTCGCAGCGCACAGGCGCGGGAGAAGCGTCCTATGTGGGCTCCTGTATGAATATGCATGTGCTTATATAACTGTGAGCCTCACTCACAAAAGCAAGGCCTAAAAATGTCACCGGGAGTGGGAAAGGCTTCCTGAAACACCCAGCAAGGCAGGAAGAGGGGCTGCTGCAGTCTCAGATGCTGCACAGCAGGATCTGGATCACTGCAGTGGAGTTTCCCCACAGAGAGAGAATTAAATTCTGATGCATAACTCACGTCTACAGGCAACATTCCTCAAGCTCTCTCACGGCCCAGTTACTCAGTGAGTGCTGAGCAGAGACCCTGTGTGTCCTGTGCTTCCCCCCAAAGCATCCCTGGCCCTTCCCTCCAGCATGCCAGGCAAGCATCCTTGGTGTCAGCTTCCTTCCGGGGTCACCGAATGGTCAGGCCAGCTTGCACAGATAATTATTTCTTTCTTTCCATCCCTCCCATCACTCCCCAAGAAATCATTTTGTTTGGTCCAAGGTCACTAATTTGACAAAATCAAGCAAAAATGAGGGCACCGTCTTTCAGTCCCCAGTTGTTGCTGGTAAATGTATTTGCAGGAGGCCTTGGCAGACACATCCTGCCATGGAGGAGATGCAGAGCAGAAAGGGGTTTCTTCGTTTTAGGCTAAACTATATACTTTTAAAATGCAGTAAAGCACCAGCCTCATTTCCTGTGCCAACAAAGTTCCTGCTGAACTGCTTGGAATTCAGGACACTGCAATGAGGGTTTAAGCAACACAACAGGGAGCAGTGTAATCAAACTGCAGCAAATGCTGAGGAGAATAACTACTGCAGAGCCTTTAAGTATTTTAAAATTAAAATAAATAAGCAAACAAACATTTTAACTTTGGCTATGAGGCCTTTAAAGTAGAAACTGGGTTGTTGTGAGATTTTTTTAATTGCAAATGAGTGTGGAAGGAGGATAAAGCAAATGTTTAGCCGACAAACAGGCTTTTCATTAACCTCTTCTGCACAAGCACAAAGGCTGAGCTGCAGAATAGGTCACAGGGCTGGGACATACCCAGCTACAGGTCAGGAGGACAGTGAACAAGTCTAAAGGAAGGTAAGACAAATGTGCACTAGAAATCAGCTGCTTCCTTGATGCTGGAGTGCACTCCTGAGCTAGGCAAGCACTGATGTTTCCCTGCTGTGCCTACTCTAAAAATAACTTTAAAAAAAAAAAAATCAGATTCTGGCACCTTCCGTTGGCTCTGATTCCTAATTTCATGGGAAGGGGGAAAAAGGCTTTAATCCAAGACCGCAATATCTCTATTTAAAGGCCACATCTGTTTCCAGTCCTGCTGTGCCCTCCCTCCACACGCGGTGCCCGCTGCAGACCCCGAGCAGCTGCTGCCGCTCCCCCGGGGCTCTCTAGCCATGCAGGACCTGCTGCCAGGGTGGGATGGACAAAGCAGTTGCCCACACAGCTGATTTAGAGCTGAGGCACAGGCTGAAGTAGCAGCTGGCACCTGCCTGGCTGCAGGAGCAGTCCTGAGCTTGGGAGAAGTAAATTTCCCAGTCTATGGAGCAGAAGGCTAAAAGCCTGGAATACCCCTTCTCTGCACGGTGCCTAAGGAAAGAGCAAGCCCAGATGTTTTCCCAGTCTCTTCAGCCAAAAATCCATTTGTTAGAGACTCCCAAGAGTGAGGACCAAACCTTGCATCAGCTTCTGCTGCATGTCAGCAGCATGAGACAATGAATCAATTACCAGACTCACTACAATCCCCAATCCAAAAATCTCAACCCTTTAAAAAATTTCTTTAGCCACAGTTCCGAGGTGGCAGGAGACCATTCTCAAGTCCCTCCACTTCATACCTCTTTAGTGAATAACAAATAAATATTATTTTTATATGGTTTTTTTTAGCTTGCAAACAGTAAAAAGAGCCAATTAGGTCAGGTACAGAAAACATTAATAAAACTGTCTTCAAATACTGCACTCAGTTATAGCAAAAAAAGCAAGCAGGGACTACTACCCTACCACCCTCTGGCCTATTCTGAAAGAGCCTGTGTAACTGCAGAGGCTGGTACAACAAGGGGGACAGAAGAGAAAGGAGCATCTTTGAGTGATGAGGAAATGCTGTCACCATTTTACAATTAAAATAGATTTCTGTGCTAGCAGAGAATTTTTGTCGTCCTGATGGCCTAGGGGTATAAATAAGCCAAAATTGGTGAAGATAAGGATAAATTTCATTAGGCCAATTGGTATTAGTTGCGGGGTGGCAGAGGAAGGGGAGAACACACAAGTTCCTGAGGCATTCCAAGGGCAATTCTCCCCTCCCTTATGCTGATGAGACGCGGTTCTTACGCTTCCCAGTGATCCAGGGATGGTGATGCTCTGGCTCACAGGGTACAGTACATGTATGAGACACAGAAGAACAGGAATGAGAAAACTCCTTGTGAAATCTGGCTGTGACAATTAAGCTGCCAGATTTCTGAAGCGTTCTGCACATACAGACACACAGACATATGTATGTATGTATAGACTGGTATACACACATATATAGTTTTATATGATTTGTTTTATAATACGTATCTCAAACATTTACAGATAGGAAGAATAAAAGTGAGGAAAATGGCTTGTCTGTCATGAAGTTAACATGAAACAGCAGCCTACAAGTCCGTCGTCAATTTCCAGCACTTCTTTGAACTCCAGCACATTTCATGTTTGCGTTCCATTCCCATTTTCTGCCTCTCTCCTGTTATTCAGATCTGTTGTTTTGAACGTGCAGCTTATGCTTACATTTCCTTCCACTGCCTTGCACTCTCAACAATCTTTTCTTTTACAAGTTCTTTTACAGTCAGCTAAAGAAATACTGGGTTTGATTGTGTAAAGCTCAGATGAGGGAAGGAGCATTTTGATTCCCCTGGGCGCAAGGCCAATAACAGCTTTTGAACAATGCTGCACAGGACTGGAAAAAATTGGTTACTAAACTTGCACTTCCCGTTGCAGGCTGCTTGGCTCAGGCAAATCGATTCTGCTGTGAGTTCCTGCCATTTGCTGCTTCCCTTCCTGGCCCTGCCCCGGTGGCACCTCGCAGCCCCGCCAGGGGCCCCCGCCAGCCCCACGCCTGCGGAAACGCGCGCCCGGAGCCTCCGAGTTTGCTGGCTCAGGATCAGCAGGGAGCATCCCTGTGTCCACACCTCACGTGGAGCAGGATTCCTGGCAAGTTTTACAGTCCCTGTGGGCCCGAGCACCTGCGTGTCTATAGCCCAGAGGGGCTGAGCAGGAGGAGAGCCCCCATGAGGATGTGCAGCCCCGCCATACCCAGGTCCAGCCTCATCCCACCCGAACGCAGGCATCAATAAGGGCCCTGAAGTTACAAACCACACAATCCTCAAGCTCTCCTGTAGCCTCTCATAAGTGACCATTTACATTTAGGAACATGGATTAGCGGTGGACCTGACAGTGCTGGGTTAGTGGTTGGAGTCAATGATCTCAAACATCTTTTCCAACCTTAATGATTCTGTGGCTTTACAATCTCCCCACACTGACAATCTGGAGATGAGCTGAAGGACTGGAGGCACATGCCTGTCCCCAGAAACCTGCAGCAGGTCATACAAGAAGCTCAGACCACAGAATGTGGCTGGAGTTCACCAAGCACCATAAACACTGGTCGCCCTCCTCCCCAGGACTCCAGACTACACAAGATGCACTGAACGTTTTAACCACAAAAACAATACCAACCAGTGCCTTTTTCCCCTCTTTCATTAAAAACACTGAAGATGCTATAAAAAAAATTTCCTTCCTTTTGGTTCCAGGCTTCCTTTTGTTGTTCTACCCAACATGCAACAGAAGCCAATATTCCTCCCTGGCATAATGAAATTCACTTTTTTTTGAGGTTTTACAGCAGGTATTAAATGCTTTACACACCAGCAGATGGGAGTTTCCTAGTTTTCCAGAGAGGGAAAGTAGTTGGTTCTGAGCCCCAGGGCTTTTGGAGTGATATGGATCTGAGAGTCATAACTTCCTGCAAAGAACAACCAAGTGAAGGTCGTTTTTATGTGTTTTTAGGATTCACATTATTTTAATTTTCCTTTCCACATGATCTCTGTTAGAGAATGGCCCCTAAGGAGCATATCATGATAACAGTTCCTGGTGTAAGATCTAGAAACATTCCAGCATTCTTACATTCACTCTTGCTATACAATTTACTGTACCTTTTCTTCAGAGGAGACTGTGAGCTTGTCACTTGATATTAAACTGCAAACCTGGTCCAGACTAAGGCTAAGAAATTCTTCTCCTAGCATCACCTCAGGGAAGTGCTGCTCTGTTCAACAAATGGAAAAGGGGAACAGAAAATTATAATGAAATCCATGTTTTCAGTCAATGGAAAGACCATAGCATTCAGAGAACAGCTCTTGTCACAACTCTGAGCACCCAAGACAAACCCACAGCAGCTGCGAGTGGAACAGAGACAAAAACCAGCCTCAGAGGAGGACAAAGACACCTGATGTTATTTCAAGTAGCACCTGTCCCATGAAATACTTTCATAAATGATACTAAACTTTCTGAAAAGCCACTGAGAATGTTCCAGTGGCAAATACAGTTAGAAGTGGCAACTGGGACAAGGGCCAATGTCCAAACTAGTAAATAACCCAGCCACCTCGAGATTCAGTTCTTGCCCACTTCAACAGGCTAGACAGCACCAGATCTGCTCAGCACCTGGGTCTGACTTCAGCAAGGGTCCTTGGTATTCGTACATATTCCAAGGAAAGCCCTTCTTTAACACGAATCAGTTTGGTTCATAGGCCCAGCAGGAAACAGTGAGGGATCCTAGGGCATCCAGCTGGACCTGTGTGTGCACAGGTACACGGAGAGGTGGGCAAGGGGGATCTTCATCCCATGCATGCACATGGGATCAGCTCTCCTCTCCTCCCACCTTTTACTTCCTTGCCCCAGTAATGTAAATTTAACCTTTCTCCTACTCCAAACTCTCAGAACCCATCTTCCCAGTAGTTTTCCCCTTTCCACTTAAGCCTGCAATTGTACAAACTTCTATTTCTCCCTTTTTTTTACCCTCCAGATCTCTCCATACTGAAACTCTGGGAGCCACTTGAAAACAAAAAGCAGGTTACTGAATATAACCCCAAACTGGAAGAATTACAACTGAACATCATCGAATCTGTCAAGCTTTATATCTAGCCAAAAGGCACATGAAATAATCACTTCCTAAAAAGTAATTTCTAGGTCAAATATGTCATTAGCCAGTTGCATTAATTTTAGTTTTGCAAGAATTTCTCACATATACTGCCAATTTAATCTCACCTGTCATTTGCTAAGTCCCATTTATCTTTGGCTGAATTACAGAAACATGAATCTCAGACGCTTTATCTGAAGCAGCTTCTTTCAAGCTCTAATTCTGTAGCTTTGAGAAGCTCAGACTCCTGTATCCAAAGAGCTTCCTCTGCAGCAAATCTGCCTTGAGTTTTCACATCTGCAAAGTGATTTGCCTGACAAAAAGCAGCACCACAGGGACATGAGCTGGTGTAACTTCCAGAGGGGAGCTTTTTGGGGCCCCTGAACAACCCCTCACCAAAGCTGTTGCTGCAGAGTTGGACTTTGGACTTGGACTCCCCAGTCACAGACCCTCCTTGCTCTACTGAGGACCAAAACCCCACAGCTAAGCCAAAGGCTCTGATTAAAAATAGCAGCATGTGGATAAAGTTTAATACTCTTTTATGCTGGAAATATATATATGATCTAATGAACTCTTTTGGTCTTAAATACTTGCGAGGCAGGAAACACTCCCCACACAATAAGCTGGATGCACTCTGACTTTTGGACAAAATCTCATATTCATTCACTGTGGACTTGCATCTGGCAGCAGAAAGGTATTTGATCTCTAGTTATTAGTTGGAAGTAAGGAAGAATATTTACTGATTTTAATAAAGTAAGTGGTGCCTGCATCAAGAAGGCTCCCCCACCTACTAAAGTTATCCATTGGCCAGAACTCAGCATTTCTCAAGTAACTGAGCTAATGCACGCATGGACGCTTGAGCTTGGGGACTTCTGTCTTGGTTTAAGGCTGTTACATAAACAACATAGTGAAAAGAATTTTAATGGCATTTTTATTAATGGAGTTCCATTAACATTACATGGGCTGCTGTACTAACTGGGACTTGCGAAGGCCAATAAAACAACAAAGCAGACCTTCTAATTGCCAAACAACCAAATAAATATACAGTGAATGCACTGCTTGTTGGGTTAAAGATTAAACAGAGCCTGGAAACAAGGATAATGAGATATTACAAGCAAGCTTTTATACAATTAACCATTCCTTCCAGGGTACCTTTTTCTCCAGGGGATAATACAGCCAGAGCAGCTGAAAAGGTTTTAGTTCTATTTGCAGGAGAATAGGGGAGGACTCAATGGGCACATTTTTATTCCACTGAGCCTACTTATGGTCCAATTAGGGACAAAACTGTTAAAAAGGAAAATGTTGCAGGACAGAGCAGGTGCTCTGGGAGACAGCAGGTGTATGTGTCCCTGTACAAATCATCAGAAAACAGAAAAACGAACTGAGAGAAAACTACCAGCTTCTCTCAAGCAGAGGTCAAGGGCAACTCTGCTGGAGGAGACTGGAAAGTGCTGGGGAATTCAGAGCTTGGGGCTGCCTGAAAAAGCTTTACATTTACGATGTAGAGGAGAAATGCTGAAAGCCATTGCCTGCACCTACTTACTGCAACCAAACACATCCACTCCCAAGGAAACATGAGCCTATCCTCCCTTGGGGTAAGGGGCCATCGCTACACAGATCAGAGCCTCAGACTGCATGGCAGTTTTAGCTGAGTGTTCCAACTCCCACCCACAGGATTTAATTTTGCCCAGTGCTGTTTATCCCTACAATGGAAATGCCAACACTGCCTACTGCTCTCCCAGGGCAGGGTCCATGGGGAGGACACCAGCACACCAACGCCAAGCTGTTGAACAAGCACACCAAGAGGTTGCTAGGATCACACTCAGGAACTGTTTTGTGGGCTGAGATCCAGAGGATCAGGGTTTTTTACCTCCTAAGGTGCTCCCCTGCGACCAAACCACATTTCACAACTTGCAGCAGCACAGAAAGTAGCGAGCCTAGAACCCAATAAAGTATTCCCTTCCTGTTCTAGCACCAGAAGTCTGAAGAGACCAACCAGGACGTGCAGAAGTTGCTCACCCTCCAAGCTGCTGTACCTGGAGGCAGGGTTAGCTCCGCAGACCCCCTCCCCTCACCTGCGTAGGCGTTGGCCTGCTGCAGCAGCTCGGTGCAGGCGTGCACGTCGGCGAAAGCGCGGATGCCAAGGCAGTTCGTGGGATGCAGCTGGGACTGAAGGAAGTCACAGCAGTTTTTTCTGACATCCATCAATTGCAATAAACTAGCAGCTGGCAACAAAACCTGCAAAGGCATGAGAGGGGAATGAAAGTGAGCAACAAGGAGTGATTCACAGCTTGCACAAAGTGGAGGCAATTCCCTTTCAGGCAGGGACACATCCCCGTGGGGTTACGAGAAGGAAGGTTCAAGTCTTAGCTCTACCCATATGCAGAAAATCTCTGTTCATGCTCTGAGACATGAAAATGGCTGGGCTATAAGTGGAACTCTTCTCACAGCTTCTCCCCACAAGACCTCAAGGCAAAGTGAGGACAAGGCAGAAGCAACCACAGATGCTCCTGAATATCTGACTTTGCTGCAGGTAGGTCCTGCACACAGATTTGGGTTTTTTTCCCCAAAGAGCTTTATATTATTTATAAGCATTGCCATCAGATTAAAAGTCCATAGCAGCCCACCAGTCCTCAAAACCCTGGGCTTCATGATTTCCAACAAAACCTCACTGGCTTGTGAGCTGGGTGCCCAAACAGTCACGTAAGAGAGGGGGTTCCCAGAAGCTCAAGCAGGTTTTGGTGACAGCAAGGCTCTTGGGAAAGACAGGTCCAACTATTTAAATCAACAGCCCTCATTTTACACTCACACAAAATGCTGGGGACACTCGTGGTTCATGACTGCATCTGAAAATGAGATACTGCTTTGTACCTCCAAAACTAAACATCGAAAAAGGAGACAGAAATGGATGAGGAATGTGACATCTGCTGGAAAAAAACACCTTTGAGGCCAGTGAGAAGGACAGGAAGTAGAAAACAAAGTCCATCAGGACATTACAGCCCGTGACATCAGCTGCTTCCTTTCTTATGTCGAACAGCAACTGCAGACGTGTCTTATTCCAGCTCTTTCGTAGCTCTGGCAGCCTCACACATGTCCTTCCAACTGGGCATCTGTGCTCACCATCTGAGCACACATTTCCGGAAAATTACTGCCAACTCGAAAAAAACAAGCAGCTGTTAAACAAAACGAATAGGTTAACAGCATCCATCTCCTTGGATCCCGATGGCTGCAAAGGGATAAAGATGTTCCCTCCCTGTCCCTGCCACCACAGTTCCATTCCACATCAGGGCAGGACACTCACAACCTGCTCCAGGTCTTTCTAAGCAACTGATGTGTTCCACTCCAGCCCAGCTGTACAGTGGCTGATTGCTGCCAAGCAGCCACTCCAAAAGGCAACAATAAAAAGAGAAGTCAATTAACCCGGGAGCCTGTTTTGGCCCAAGCCTCTTGATGCCAGGAGCAGATTAGTTTGTGGCTTTGAGTCATAAGTTTTTAAGTCAAGATAGCAATGCTCTGGGTTTTTGAAACCTAGCTGTGAACCACTCTCTTTCTAGCTGAACCATTTCTGAACACCTGAGCTACATAAGGGCTTTGGGTAGCCAAGTCAGACTCCATGCAAACCATCTCTGGCTATAGTCCAGCCAGAGCCCCCTGTGTGCACCCCCAGCCATCCAGGATGCATGCCTGCCAGTCCAGGTGGGCTGCTCACCTCCCTTGTCTGGGATGTTGCCTCCAGACCAAAAGGAACTCACTACCATCACCACATGCACCAGCCCCTGGACAAACCAGTACTGCTGTTACAGCCTGTGCTGGCTTGAGAGGCAGTGCAGAAGGAGCCTTATACCACTTCAGCCTTCGGGAAAGGGGCATTATCATACAACACTTCTCAGAAATAAGATATAAAAAGCCTATCAAGAGATGAGGGGATTTTCTCTTTCTTATTTCCCAGCTGAACGTCTCAACACTCATCTTGTTTTTACCAGGGAAGGCGAAAAGCAAGCAAAGGATTTCCGTGAGAACAAAGTCTGTTTCCTTTAGAAATAACAAGAGGAAATGCCCTGCCTAAACATGCAGCAGGACCAAACTGCAACCCCATTAATATCCAGGCAAGTTACTCACATGGGTCTGGATTTGGCTCTTAATATTCGAACTCCAACAGCCGTGAACAATTTACAGAGAGCTGGCTTCTCTACCAGATCTGCCTCCAGATCAAAACCCACTCATTTTTTGAAACTATGTCAAAATTATCTGCTATTACTACTGAGACTGACTGCTTTGCTTAATTTACGTCCAGAACCTCATCCGTGGGGTGTGTGTCTAGAGATATATACACACATAACCGTCTAGTTCACCAGCTGTGCTCTGCAGACTCCACACAAATTTAAAGTTTTACACAACATTGCCTGTGCAATTACTTCCACAGACCTTTGATGTCTCTAAAGTAGAAACATCTTTCAGCCAAAAGTGCTCTGTATATATAAGGTTCATTCATTAATGTTGGACTGCAGAGGCTAGGGTTAACTCCCTACTGTGACACAGCCTTACAGGTAGCCTTGGCCAAAAGTTAATTTACATCATTCCTGCTCTGCAAAACTGGGAAAGGAGCACTTCCCCTAGGCAGGGGATGTATTAAAGCTTATAAGCAGCTTTGACAATTTGGTCAAATTGGAAGCCAAATAAGAGTACTGGCTGTAATCCTCAGCTGCACATCCAGGGCCACAGCTGGGACTGCACATCTGCCCAAACAGGGAGACAGCTCCCAAGCACCTGCCCAGGGGAACCCGTGACTAGAGAAACAAATGGATTTTGTGCTTGCAAGGCAGGTAAAATACTCAGTTTTAAACAAGCTGCTCTAAACAGCACAAGTAGTGGAGATAAAACTACATTAGTGTAATGTGGCTTTTGACTGCAAGGGTGGCAGTTAGGCTTTATTACACCCCAGCTGCTCCCAGGCAGCACATGGGCTGAACAACAGTACTTCCACTTAAATGCTCCATTGATGTGAAATAGACCAGACAGAGGAAGGTGTGACAGCATCACCGAGTCACAAAACCTTGTCAGGAGCAGGAGACAGACAAAAGATATAGAGATGAGAGAGAAAACAGAGGAACAACTGGCAACTTCCCTCCTGAGCTATCTTCTCCAACTTCAGACACACCATCCCTGGGTTAAACAGTGAACTAAAAAAGTGAAGACATGCATCAGGCACAACACAGTCCTCTGGTGCCACATCCACAAGTTTCTCCTCAGCTTTCTATTAGGCCAAGCCAATTTAAAAGACTTCCCATAGGTTTAAGGAAGGGCCCCCAACCCAGAGGAGTCAGCCCTGCAATGGACCAGGGCCCCCTGCACTCCAGCGCGATGCACGGCAAGGAGCTTTGGCTCCAGAGAGGAAGACAGCCCTGATCTACTGCTGAAAGGTGCTCTGCCTCACCCTGGGCTTGCACCTACTATAGTTGCAACTTTTGGACTGAACAGGGGGAAGACAGATGGACTGACCCACTTATAAACCCTTTATCATCAACACTGCATCTGCCAGAGAACTCTCCTTCCTTGCTGCGAACTCCTAAGTCTGCAGAGAAAGCTGAGGTGCAGAAGCACTTCTGAAACAGAAATACTGCGGCTCCTAGCAAAGCTTTTTCCCTCTTTTCTTAAGACATTTTTTATGACAATTACTGTGCCTGCAAAGCTGACAGGTTCAATATCTACTTCCTCCAGACAGCTGATTGCAGATTTCATTCTCTCTGTATGAGCCATAGCTCAAGCTGTGGCAGTACACAAGGACACCTCACACATGTGGTCTGTGGCACATCATTCCTAACAACTTAATTGTGAAATCAGGTTAATCAGGACTTTTTCCAGGGAATCATTACAACCTGAATGATAATGACTTTCTTAATTGGGAGGGCAATTCTCAGGCTGCCTGCAAGTAATGAAGGTCATAGGTAAGGATGGTTGGGACACACTAAGGAGGGACTGTATTCGCTGTCTAGAGCCAGAGGTCCAGATGTCTGCCCAGGACTGCCTAGGACAGGGAGAGGCCTGCTCCCAAATCTCTTCATTCAGCTCTGCTCCAGGACACCATGCAGAGCTTCTCCATCACTGTTTTGTTCCCATCACTCTGAGTTGGCAGGTTTGATACGAAAGTTGGAAAGCAGGCAGCAATGTAACCACTTCAGCTGCAAAATCAAGACCTAACTGAAAAATTCAGGTAATTGATATGTTAAAAGCACCAGCTACCCCACACATGTAGGGAGCTGCAGGCCCTGTGCTCTGATGTGTGTTTATGATTTCCATTGAAATCAACCCAGGGCTGCACCTGAGCATCTGTGAACTTCCCCAAGACATTCACTTTAGTTTTCTTCCCTTTTACAGAAACTGCAGGACACAACTTCCTTCTAAATAAATGTATCAAGCTCCACCTTCAAATGAATGAGATCTTTATATCATGCATATGAAAATTTACAACCAACCTTGATGTGGGATGCAACAGAGGAGGAACAACAGAAGGCAGCAGGTGTAGAAATCCCAGGATGGATTTTCCCGAAACTACAACATGACTGCGATAAAGACAGAAATTCTGTCTCTGCTCCATGTCTTTAAAACAAGTGGGAGGCTAAATCCCAAATGTATGTTCACAGGTAAAACTTCTCTATCATCCATCATCCCTGAACCCTCCTACTGCTGCATCTATACTGCCTTGAAATCCCACTCTAAGAATGAAGTTCCAATAAAGCAGGATTGCATTTGCTGGGGTGATTCTCACCCACGTGCCCCAGCAGGGTTAGAAGAGAATATTCCCTCCACATGGGCTCAGGATGGGCTGAAAATCCCCTTTGCCTGCACATTTGGGACATAATCTTGAGAAGGAATTGGATGAACACCTCCAGGAACTCACTACGTGGATGATGACTGGAACTGACCGTATGGGCTTGGCCCCTTGTACACATATCCTTCCTTACATAAAAAACAAAACAAAACAAAACAAAACAAGAGACACTGTGTCATTTCATTGCACAATCAGCTACAGAAATACGTGCTTAGAAAAAGAGTCTCACTTCCTGAGCCCATACCAGGCCTATAAAAGCAAAAAAAATATACAGGTTTCTATTAGAAAAGAAACAACAAAAGAAGTTGTTAAAAGGCTTCTTGTTGTGAAGGGCTGGGCACTGCTCAGCATTCAAACACGCTTAGGAACATTCATTCTGCACTCCATGCTACCTATGTTGCTCATCTTTTTCTCATTTCTATCCTGCTCTAATCTTATTTTTCTCACTGACAAGATAGTGTCTTTTCATTTATTCACAAGTTTTGATGCCTTGGCTGTATCTGCTCAGTAAATGCCATTGAGCAACCTTTTTTTTTCTTTTCATAATTTCTACAATGACATTATCTGGCACCTATACCCAGAAACTGCTTCTTCCAGCTACTGAGAAAGTCTGAAAAACTCCTTTAAAAAGGCACCCTTACCCTGCTAGAGAATCAGAACACGTGACAAGGCAATAGGAGACCTCAGGAGATACCTGCTGGGAAAAGAGAAAGTCTCACTGGGCTCAAGCAAGGCTGCAAAGAAATATTGCTGAAACAACACAGAGAGGCACTACTGAGGTGTCCTTCCAGATGGATGGATGGATGGATGACCCAAAGCTGTGCAGCAGGAGGATGCAGTGATGCAAGGGACCAAACCTGCTCACTTCTTTCTAACATTGATACTGCTAATTCAGACTAGAGACTACAAGGAGCTTAATTTTTGTTGGTTTTAGCCTTCACTTCATGTGAAACTTCCCAACAAATCACAGAATATTCACTTCTGTAACCTTTTCTTCTTGTGGCTGCAGGTGAATATTAATATGTTTATGGCATTTTGTTCAGAGTAAAACACCCAGAGGCAGGATGGAAATTTCTCTTTCTATTGGTTTCATAACACAATTATATTAAATTCCATAAAACATTTTCAGCATGAACACTTTAAACATATAATAAAATTTAAACTAGTCAGTTAATCTTGCAGTAGATCAGCTTCATTTCTTAGCTCCTACGAATTAATTTACCTCTAGCCTGAAGAGTTAATCACAGAGTGGATATTGAAATAAATGCTGCAGTAAAAGGACCTGCTTTACTAGATTGGGAAAAAACACTTAGTATTCAAAACTTACATTTTTTTATCTTACTGACTGAGACGTGAAAGCCAAAACATAGCCAGGGATCTACTTTAACTCCCTGTAATCCCTGGGCCACAGAAGGCAGGCTTTGGTTAGGTTTTACTAAAAAAGATGGCTGTCCAGTTGCTCAGGAAAGGCAACACCTGAACTTTTCACAGACCTTCTGGGCAGGACCGAGCTGCCTCTCCAGCCTGCTCCAGCTCCCACAGCACTGCTTACGCCCAGGTGCAGCTGGAGCACCAAAACACTCCCCTGGGAATGCAGCCAGAGTCACTCCCCAAGCCCCATCCAAGGCAGGCTCAGCAGATGGGATCCCGAGCTCTGCACATCCCACGTGCCAAGTGGGAGCTTCTGGACCACCTAACACCCAGCAGCACGGAAGGAAAGCACATCTTTCAGAAAGCACGTGGATATAGCCTCCATATTTCCCACAGAAACAGGCACCAGCCTGAGGGCGTGTAAATGTCATTTCTCCTCCAGCCACGGGAGATCCCAGAGGTGCAAGGAGCTCCACCCCAGTCCCGCACTGAGTGATGCTGTGTCACAGCTCCTGATGACCCTGATGTGGGTCACACAGCAGACAGCCAGGCCAAGTCTCAGCTCCTTTTCCCTAATGGCACCTTGAAGGTCTCTCACTGATCGTTCTCAGCCTCACTGCAGGGCAACCAGGCTCCACACTCCTACCAGTGGGACAACTGCCAGGCTGAGAGCACACCAAACAGTCACATTTGTAAAACTGGAGGGCAGAAGGGGCAGGAAAAGGCCCCAACAGATTTAGCTCATGAAGGATGGCAAAAGGTTGGACTGCAGAGTGAGCCTAGCTCAGGGGTTTGTCCAAGCTCCTGGGGGAGGAGCAACAGGTCAGCAAGAACCTGCACTCTGCCTGAGGGATGGGAGCAGAAGAGCTCACAGCAAGAACCTCGTTTCAAGCAGAACCAGTCTAATTTTCCTATGTTAATTAGGTCAACAAAACTCTCTCCAGCATCATGGACACAGACTTGTTCCCCTGGCAATTTCCAAGTCAAAGAGAGGAAGACAACAGGCTCAAACTGCCACTTGCAAACAAAAACAGAGACCAACCGAGAAGCACTTCCGCACACAAGCTCTCAGCATCCCTTCCAGACATCAGTGGCTAAGTGCAGAGCCTTTTTCTTACTACAAATACATGTAGAGTCAAAGAAAGAGCTTTACCAGCAGCCACAGCCACGTGACACTCCAAAACACTCTCTTCCTGAGCACCCTGCTTTATTTGAAGGCTGCCTTTCAATTACTCTCTCCACTTCTGAACAAATATTTACCTCTCGGAAATTCAAGACAGAGCACACACACAAAAAAAAAGAAGAATGTCCTCATTTGAACAATGTATTCCACTCAAAGCTCTGTGAAACAACTCAAACTACCCAGAAGAATTTAAAAACTAACAGCCACATTCCTCTGCCATGGCCTCAAAACATTTGACTCACTGCTTGTTTGAGTCTATTCTGACCTTCGACAGACTGACCCACAAGCCAGCACAGCTTCTTGGAAGGCAAATGCCTGCTCTTGTTATAAGAGCTCCACACAAAAGCTAAATGCAACACGACTTAAGCATGGGGAAAGCACTAAAGTGCCTCAAGACTAGACAGAGGCCTGAAGTGGCTCTTTTCAAGCTCAGCCTTTTACTTTCTGAGCCCGAGGAGATCCATCACCCCTGAAGAACCTGTGCCTTTGAGTTTCAAGCTTTTCACTTGGTTCTCCACAGGAGCTGCTGAACCAGACGCACCTGCACATTCTCCTCCGTGACCTCGATCTCAGCGGTGTAGATGTAATCAATCAGCTTCCTCAGGGTCTGCCCATCAACGTCTTTTATCTCAATCTTCTTGGCCTTACTTTCAGACATGTCTCCTGCAAATCATTTCGAAAGGACAGTTACAGTTTGCTCTTCAGAACCTCGCTTCCCACACATCCAGCATGCTCTCCTGGTGTCTGTCTACAAGACTGCCTGGCACTATCCCTCACCACTGAAGAACCACCAGTGAGATTCCCAAAAGCCTACTAATGCCACCTAAAGAACAACTCAAGGTTGAGGACACTAGTGTAAAACAACATAAATCAATAAACGCAACAAACTCCGTTTCTTGACAGGAAAGAACCTGCCATGGGTCACCTATATTCAAACAAATATAAGAGCTAAAAATAAAACCCCAGTATGTCCCTCAATCATGTCTCAGTACAGGGACAGACTCAAAGAGACTGTGGATGTGTCTTAGGAAGGCCTTTGAAAAATATATTTTATATATCTTTATTAAAAACATATTTAACTTTTTAAATATATATACATATGGATAGAATGAGTATGTTGCAACAGCTACATTAGGGTATTTTGTGGTATATCCTACATTAAAAGCAGTGCAGGGTTCTCCTCTTTCTTTAGAAAGAAGCTGAAACCTGCTCAGGAAAACAAGCACACAGAGCAGCAGTTACACCCAGCATGCAGCAAGCTTCTCTTCTAAATTACCCTGCTGTAACCCATCCATCACTTACACCTTGTGCAAAGCATCCACACAGAAAGATGCAGTTCTCATCTCTCACCTTCCCAACCTCACACCTTTGGATCCAAACTGTATCCCTTACCCAAATCCCTAACTCAAAAGCACGTGGAACTAGAGCAATAATTTCCTCCCTGAATATACAAGTAAGGCCCCGTAGCTGTGTAAGAGCCTATTCATGACCCAGAGCTTTATGCACACCTCCACACCCCTCATGTAACAGGAGCACTTCAGAGGAACAAAAACATGCTGTGGGGAGGAGAAAGGACTCCCCACAGCCCTTCCAGCATCCTCACATGCAGTGACCTCACCCAGGATTTAATCACCAGGATCTCCACAGAAAAGAAAGAACAAACTCCCAAGCGGAAAGAAAATGATAGGTGGAAAAATAAAGCTAAACAAAGGAGAGCATGAAGAAATGTCAATTCTTAAACCTGGGCATGAATAATCACTACTCTCAGAAATCTGGTGACTCAGTGCTGCTGTGGGATTAAGTGGAAAAATATTTCCTGCAGCCTATAGAGGTAATTACAGCCTACATCTCCGTGCAGCGTTCCACAGACGTGGCCGGGCACAGTAAGTGCACAGCACAGAGTCAGATGCTAAAGAGTGCCCAAGCTTGAGCAAAACCTGGATCCTGCTAATTGAACTTTGCTGACTTTCCTTATGTGAATAAGGAGGCAAATAATAGGAGTGGGGTGGGACCATGAGCGTTAGAACAGTCAACAATGTCCCAAGAACTGAAATAATGTTTGCCCCAAATTCAATTTTTAAAATTAAATAATGTTATTCAGATAAGCCCATGAATACAAATGTACCAGTACAAAGGGATAAATGACCTACATTTGGGAGGCCTTCAAAGGTAGGACTTTTTAATTGACAAAATGTCATCTTCACACACCTTCCCCCCAAAAAAGCCCCAAACATCTCCAGAGATAAGAGGGTGCTTCTGAGAACAGACCAGTCCCCACCAGCCTTGCGATGCTGGAGGTGCCTGTAAGGGGCACCCACCAAACCCCCTGCATGGGGAGGGCAAGTGGAGCCCAGAGCCCTGCGGGACCCTCGGTGCAGGGAGGGGCTCAGCCATGCACACCCAGAGACTGATGCAGAAATAGCTTGGAGGGACCGATCTGATAACATCATCTGGCGTCGTGGAATCCATGTGACATAGGCAACAAAAATAAAAGCTGTGTGGGCTTCCCCGCCCACCAGCAAGCTGCCAGCCCTGCATACTAACAGCCTCCACTGCCTCTGCTCCGGGACCAGCCCAGGCACCCCGGGAGGAGAGTCTCGTGTGCTGTGCCCAAGGCCGGATGGGATCTGACTCAGCATGATCGAGTCCCTCCCACTTGTCACAGGGTGGACAAGTCTCTAGCGCTGTGCAATGGGGAAGAACCTGGAGACACCACAAGTGAACCAAGGCAGAGGTTGGTGCAGACCAGGAGCAGGCAACAGGCTGCCCCTTCCTCCAAGCACAGACCCAGGGCAAGCCTCTGGAGCACCGCTGTGGGCAGCTGAGTGCTGGATCACTGAGGGCATCTCAGCTCACATCTCTTCAGAAAAAAGCCCCTACACCTCAAACCCCACAAAACACAACTCCTAGGGTGTCTTTCGTAAGTCAGACTCGAGCCCTACCTGATACCTTAATTACAGAATAATTCAAAGCACCAGCATCACCTCTCATACATAAAGGCTGTGTGAGAAAGGGCTGCCTTGCACGAGGCACTGCACAGCCCCCGTCCCTGCACCGCTGCCGCCAGGCACACACAAGGGACGAGGTGTGAGGCAGCAAAGGCAAAACAGGCAGGGTGGCTTTGAGCAGATCCTCTGCAGGGGACAGACTTCACAGATACCAGCCCCTGATGGAGGCATTCGTTTCCTGCACCACACTCAACACCCAGCAGTGCCTTCTCCACTCCCCTCTGCTCATGAAGGTAAGGGGAGAGCAGAGCTCTGTTTTGTCACAAGATAAGCTACACTCAAAACTCCAGCAGCCCAGGTGCCGTGTTTACCCAGCACAGCAGCCTGCCCTGCCTCCTACACACTGCACAGCCACAGCTTGGGCTGTTTCCTAAGTCACAGATACGCTGAGGGAGAATACGAGTCCATTGGATAACAAAAACACAGCCTCTCACACATGGAGTGAGTGCTTCGAAGCAGCACATGAGACCTGCAAGGGAGCCTTCTGCTTCCTCCTTCAACACTTCCAAAATTCCCAATGTATCTGACACGAGCAGTCCTAGCAGCGTCACTGAAATGTTTGTTACCCTTTCTGAAATGATTGTGTTTTCTTCTAAATGGACAGAAATTACTGCCCCAAATCATCCCCACAGAACAGTGCCAACAAGGACCAGCATCCAAAATGCTCTAGAAAGCCAGTATGGAAAGGGATACTCAGCAAGTGCTGAGTCCCATCTCTCTTTCAGCAGTGGAAGATACAAATGGAAAATGTGCATTTTCAGACTTTCCAGGAATACTTCTCAGAGGAATGGCTAACCAGAGGACACAAGATGGCTTAGGAGAGACCCCAAGGTCATCACAAAGTCATTCATGGGTCCAAAGTGAGGCCCAGCTGACAGGGACAGAGCCTGCAGAGCAAGCAGTGGGCGAAGATGGATGAGCTGCAGGTCTCACTGTGGTTCCCACTGTTCACAGCTCCTCACTGATCACTCACTACTCACCCATGGCTCCAGGCACTGCTGGGGGACCCCTCCAGTGGGAATTCAGTGTGCACAAGCAGCTCCTGCAGACATCCCCACAGTGCAGCTGAACCTGAGCCCTTGGCTCCATCACTGATGTGCAGTGCAAAAAAAAAACCAAGTTACAACAACCAACTCGTGCTGAAGCTGTGATTTTAAACTGTCCCCTTGCAGGGAGTGAACCCCAACACAGCTGGAAGGAGATCACACGCTCTGTCTTCGCAAGAGAGAGATCCAGACCTTAGGAATTTGGGGATAGCCAGACTGAAAGCAAAGGGAGGGCTGATCTTTGGCTGACCCTCTGCCCCCGGGGACTTGTCAGGGGGAGGGGACAGGCAGCTGCCGAGGCTGTCACCCAGCCCAGGGGAGCTCCGGAGCCAGCCACATGACAGGTTAGCTGATTACTGTTTAACTCACAGAGTGAGGGATTACACGGCCCAGAGAATTCCTGCATGGAAACATGAGCAGCCCTGCACCACCACCTTCCCGCTCAGATGACCTCTAAGTATCAGAGGGTTTTTCCAAGAGTTTTTCTTTATTAAACTCATCATCAGGAACAAGCATCACAAGACAAGCTTGAGGTGCCCTCACACACAGCTGCTTCTGAGCAGCATTTGCTCCTCTGCCTCACCACCACAGCCAGTACCAGCTTCAGGGTGCAGCACCAGTGCCCCAGAAAACAAATGCTCTTACACCTTAGCTCACCACACTGATAAAGCCACCGTGGGGAGTGTCACACCTCACCTCACATTTTACACCTGAGGTTTTCCTCCCATGTGCATTACAGAAGGGAAAAAAGCTTCACAAATGAGAAGCTCTTTCCTGAGAAATGCTGTGTTCTGCTTCCAGCAAAGTGAATTAAAATAGGTCTAATCTCAAGGCTTTTAAAAGGAAGAAGCAAGGCTCAGACCACAAGCAAATGAACATGAAACAGGGGAAAAACCCCTGAACTTCATTTATGTTGCAGCTCAGGGACAATTCAACAACCTTTCCCTAGGGTGTACAATCATTTTCTTTGTATTTGTCAGTTCCTATTCTGGAAATGAGGGCAAGGCAAAGGCAGGAAGCGAAGGAGTTTCAGACCAGACTAATTTTACTAGAATGACTTAAATAAGGTGCTCACTCTCTTCCTTCAGGATTGGCATAGCTTTCTTTGGGTTTTTTTTGCTGACCCATCGGGGCACAGCCTTTGAAGGGCACCTGCTACAGGGATCAGGTGATGAGAGCAAGAATTTTATCCCCTTCTTCCTTTCTGTCATTACCAAAACACTGGACTGCAGCAACTCACCCTGTTAAAAAGCTGGGCTGCTAAAACACATTGGGATCAAGAGAACAACAGTGTTATTTCAGGCAGCAGAAAAAAGTGCCATGGGAGATTAAACATCTGTGACTGCCAAATCAGTATCGGCAGGACTGAGCCTTGAAACTACAACTCCTGTGCCAGCAACTTCTTTGATGTGCACCATGAACATTTAGGGCACTGAACACGTGCTTGATGAGAATGTTTTCATGATCCAAGCTCTTGTTAAGGGAAAAAAATCTAACCTATCAAGCAGTGAGCCAAACCCCACAGTAACCTTACAGTGTCCCACATGATACCCACTCACCCCACAGCCATACAACCACCCCACAGGAGTTTTGAGCAGCATCATCCATCAAGTACAGCAAACTGCAGACCCATCTGTACCACTTCTCTCTCAAGGAAACCCTCTCCTGCCTGTGCTGCAGCTCCTGACAGAGACACAGCCTGAGAGGCTGGGGACTGCAATGGCCCATTCAGCCCAAGCACAGTCTGATGTCAAAAGCAGTACCTGTAAACATGGCACAAAAATAAGGGCTGCAGGCTGCAAGCACCACCCGGTGAGCTTCCATCTCCATGGTTTCGGCCACAATCACCACATCACAGAGGAGCCGCTTGCTGGGAAAACACCAGAAAAGACAAAGATCATTTCAGAATTCCCGGTCAGGCAAAAAAACTACATCGCTACAGCCCAAAAAAGTGGAACACCCACCATTACTGACACAGCACCTGAGCTTCTGCCAAATCCCAGGGGAAGGTCCTCTAATCCTTCAGCTACCAGGTCCTATCACTGTTTGCCTACAAAGCAAAGCTTGAATCCTCCTGAGGCTGCAGTCCTGCCTGTGGTTCTGCTTTCCCCAGGGAAAAAAAGCCTGGAAGCCAAACGAGGCATACATGCTGCTCAAAGAACAAAGGATAAGGGGTTCCTTCACCTCTCAAACAAGCAAGGCTTGGAGAAGGCGCAGAAGAGCTTAAAGACTTGGGCTCTACCTGGAGCTAGGCTCTAGTAGATCTGTAAGACAAGAAATAACCATGCAAGGGAACATCAGCAGCATTTTCATCTTTCCACAGGGAAAAGGTGGAGTGGAAAGTGAAGTGATTTCTGTACTTCCTTCCATGCTTGTCACTAAAGAATGTGGCCATCAAAACATGTCCTGGCACTGGTAAGTGCAGAGGCTGCCTCAGCCATCTGCCAGAGAGGAGGTATCAATCACTGGAGTTTATCCATGGGCCTGAAGACTTCATTTACCTCATGAATTAGTCTGGGATTAAGAGTCACAAGGATAAAGAACGGGGTTCCAAACAGAAACCAAAAAAAAACTTCTAAGCTCCCCCACTGACTCATTGTAGAGCTTTGGAAAAGTCACTTCATTAACGAGTGACCTTTTCTACTCGCCCCACGTATGTCCTTTGAGGATTCATTAGTTAATGTTTGCACAGAGCTTCGCAGATGCCGACAGCAAGAAGTGCTCAGCCTCCCAATAAGTTGGTTTAAGATGCTTAAGCATACAAATGCAAACTAAGGGTGTTCTTTTCAAATGTCAAGCCCGAAAAAGGATCAGTGTCTGTAAATCTAGATGTTGCCTTCTCTTTGGAAATACTTATCTCCACACTGAACTTTGTCTTTAGGAAACTGCATTATCAAATAAACATACACAGAGCTTCTAATGGATCAGGAATGTCTCTTCTTCTCCATATACTGAAATATGTGAACAAAACAGCTGTGAAATGGAGAGTTATAGTTGGAAAACAGGAAGAAAGTAGGAACTGGCAGTCTGTACTCTACATTCATTCCAGTTTGGAAGGGGGAAGGGCAATTAGGGGAACTCTTTAAGAGCCTCTTAATGGAAGCTTCCTCATTTCTTTTAGCTTATGTAAAAGGTGCTCTGTTCAATTCCTCTTTGGGCTACAGTCATCTAAAGTACCACTCATAAAATTAATTTAATCTACATTTGCAAACTAAAAGCCTAAGTGGCACTTAGGAACATGGTTTAGTGGTGGCCTTGGCAGTGCTGGCTTAAGGGCTGGACTCAATGATCTTAGCGGTCTCTTCCAACCTAAACGATTCCATGATTCTATATAGTACATAGGTTAAAGGCTTAGCATGATTTTTCTAGACCCTCTGAATGAGATTTCTGGATGCACGTGAAGGGAGAAACTATTATTTGAGGCATCTATTAACACTGACTGCTGACAGCTTAACAGATCCCAAGCTCAGTGCACATTCAAGAGATGTGAAAATCGTATATTCCACAACAGCAGCAGGAGCCGACAAAAAAAAAAAGAGTACCCAAACGAAAACATTATAAAGGTGCTTAAGGGCAGCTTTCAGTCTTCTATATTTTATCTGTTCACTATTGCCCAAGATACCTAACCACAGGCACTAAGAAACATTGTCTGTCTCCACTTATTCCTACTATGCTTCAATTAACAAAGAAATAATAGTAGCATAATAGATTTCTTAACATAGCTGCACAAACCTTTAGTTTCAGATCCTTTGCTTTCAGTACAAAGAAAGGACCAGAAGGATGCCAGTTAAAAGTAAAAAAAAAAAAAAAAAAAAATTACAACATACCCTGCTTCATGTAATTGTTACAATATTTCCATTTTGTTCCTATGCAACAGAGAATCACTGTCAGATATCTGTGGAAGGAAACATCTCCAATCCCTCTCCACACTGGAGAACGTGTATAATAGGAAACTACTTAATCCATGGAGAATAAGTAGCTATTACAGCATCTTTGAGTATGTGGAGTGTGCAGGAAGAGCAAAGGGTGTTACCTGCTTTCATCACATCACCTCGACAGTTAGGGAGCACATACATTCAGGTGTGTGACACACATACTTTCCATAAGAATTCTTTTTAATACTAGAAGGGTGAATAAATCTAATGAACTAATCAGAGAAATGCTCACTGAACATCGTCTGGTTGATGGAATAACAGCAGCCAAGAAACATCTCAGGCTGAACCACTGCCACCACATTGCTGATGTGATGACAGCAGTTTTCGAAGCTGTGTTCACAGATATTTTTTCAGCCTCTGTTCTCCCTGTACCCACACAGCTGTGTAAAGACCAAGGTGTTCTCTTTTAACTAATATCAGGATTTTTCAATTTGCAAGAAGAGAGCTGACATTCTTCCTGAGTACTTGCATTTTTTTTTTGCCCCTTACTTTGGAGTGCTAAGCCCAGACTGAGTGATGCTGCTAGCTAAAGAGACTAAGAACAGCACATTAATAATCTTTGGTCTGTAATTATGTGTAGGTGTCTTAATGTCTGTAATGTTCTATTATTGGGTTTCAGACCCTTATTTCAGTTAAGAACATAGTTTACAGCTGAATTTGCTGTAAGTAATGGAAAAGACTAAATGAATTATCATCTATAAATGAAGGCTATGGCTCAGATAATGTTTTTGAGAAGACAGAGGTCTGAGACTGGGGAGAGCAGCCCACCACGAAAGGACTATATTTTAGCTTCCTATTTGTTGATTAATCCTCTACATGCAACCATTAGCTGTAACAAAGATGGCACAGACTCTTTTCTACATCTCTCAATCAGCACAATTCTGCTAAACCAGAGAGGGTGCCCAGTAAGTCAAAAGTGTACCTCCGTAATTCATTCATGACCTTGAAAGCCTTTCTCATGTGAGAGGGATTGACTGTCACTGTACGCTGGTCCTTTTCATCTTCAGCTGCCTCAGAGGAACGGGAACTCTGCTTAATGCTAAAAACAGGGACAAAAAAAAGGAGTAGAAAGTTTGATTCCATGGCACTTTAAAAAACAAGCATCCTAATGCTGCAGCACAGGTATTAAGCATGGAGTTACTCATAAGTCTGTTAGTCAGTTTAGGTTCTCCACATGAAGCGCATCAAAAAATGCGGCTACTTCTGCATGGATGTTGAAAGCCAACTCAGCCCACATTTCAGCCACCAGGGAAGAAAAGAAAAAAGTGCCCAACACCTGAGGACAAAGCCCCATCTTACAGGCTTCAGGCCAGAAAAGCAGTATAAGTTGAAATTCAAGCCAGAATGTAATTGCCTCACTGAATAGAAACAGACTTCAGCACTGGGAACTACAAGAGTACCATGGATTTTTTAACATTCATACAGAGAAAAAGAAATTTAGTCTTCAATGTCCCATCGGAAAAAGGCAAGTACACTATACATGACTTGTGTCTTCTTTAGAGGCAAGTAGAAAAGGGCTATTAAAGCTCTCTGCACAGCTTTCAAAGCTTTACTGAAGCCACTTCCCATTTCAGAAATAGGTCTATTTATTGCCACTGAAACATATGGAATTAATTATTAAACCTTCCTACCAGAACCACCAGCTACATAGGCAATGTCCAGCCAGAGGCACCCAGCTCTGTGCTGTGTTTAAGCAGGCCAGCAGGTGCCTAAGGCACATATGTGTCCTCATTACTTTGTTGGGAGCACTGGCTCTTCACACACAATTGACAGCAGGTCGGTATCTCTACCTCCCTGATCTGAAAGCCTGTGAAATCACTCGGAGCTAAAGGCTCCCACCTGTGAAAGAAGCAGCATTTTGAGGCAGGTCCCTGTTCTGCTCACGCCCATGGCTCACCCCTCAAACCCCTCGCAGGCAAAGGCAAACAAGACAAGTTAAGGAGGGTTGTCCATGTCGAAAGCCAACTCCAAGAGAATGGCAGATCTCGGGAGGCAACTCCATCATCCCAGGTGCCTGACTGGAGACCTTCTCAGAGCTTTTCCTTCCAAAGGACAGTCTCCTTCTTCTCTATCCTTGTCCCCTCCTCCCTGCCACCTTTCTTAGTTGGGCTGGCATCATGATAAAAAAGGCTGAATTGGGTTAAACCAGCAGTCTGGACAGCCCAGCATCCTGGCTCTACTAATCATCAGAACGTGATGTCTGCAGAAGGGTAAACAGCAGGGAAGTGTGGGAGGATCCTTCCCAGAACACCCCATCAGCCTCTGCTAAGGTGTGTATGCATGCACGTATATATCTATATACATGTATACTTACACACAATGACTTTCCCTTTGAAAAACACATTAATCACTACTTACAACTCTTTGACAGTGTGAAGCCTTGACTGAACATTACATCCTCCCCACCTCCTGCCCCTGACCAGCGGCTGTCACCATCGCCGTGTCCCTTGACACCACACAAAGCTCTCTGCCCCCCAGCAGTCTTTGGTGGGCTGCACTCTCCTTCCTCGAGAAGCAAGAGGCTGAGCAGCAGCCAAGCTGCACACAGCTCAAATCCATGCCTGCATACTGAGCAGCCTCCAGCTTTGTGCCTGAGACAAAGGTTAATGCCAAAAAACAGCCAAGCCCAGTTCTTTCATTTTGCTGAGCAAGTGAAATATTTTCAGTCATAAGTGAAGCCACAAGGCTGAGCACAACATCACTCAGCACATGTCCCAGTGAGGGAGACAACTTCCCAGACTCCGTTACAGTCATCATCCAATTAGCTTAGTATGGCTGGATTAAAGGAAAAAACATCAGAAAGGAGAATACCTCATGTTAAATGTTCAGTATTCAAGGGACTGGTACCAGGCAATGACACAAATGGCTTTTCTATCCCTGAAGAAAGCTGAACTCATTCTGTGCCAGACGTACTGCCAGAAGTGTTCATGGACATGGAGCTGTGCTGGCACTTGGCTCTCCCCCGGCGCTGCACACTCCAGTGAGGAAGCCTTCTTGCTCCAGGGACACGGCCAAATGCAGCTAAGCCTCAGTGCTGTGTCTACCAAAAGCCCTCGCTGAAACTTTAGGCCAGGTGAAGTTTGACCATAGCTTTGAACACCCCGGCATAAACCCATGATTTTTAAACAGCTAAACCTGCCCCTGCGGCACGATGGAGCCAAGGAGGGAAAAACAAGGCTCTGGAAGTGCAAGTGACTTCATGGAGCTTCCAGGCTCCAAAGCTGGAACATGTACAGGAAGCAAGCAAAGTAAACAAAAAAGAAAAAACTTTTTAAAAGAAAGTGAAACCGAAAGGCAGCGTCAGGGAGAGCCACTCCCATTGCTCCCGGGGCAGGACAGCTGGATCGCCACAGGACACTGCCCCGGGCAGCCTCACAGACACACCTCACGGACCCAAAATCAAGCCATGCACACAGAAATCATGGGGGTTCTTTAATAAGAACAAGCACACTGCTGAGACTTATTTATTAGCTCAGCAGTGCCGGAGACCAAAGATTCATTATGTTCAAACTTTTCTGCTGGCAAAAGATACAGTTCAAAGGACAAAGCAAGTTTCACTGAACACCAAAGTAAATGTCAGGTCAACAAGCCTTCATAAAGCCTGAACTCCACCAACATTTGTCTGTGTATTTTAAAAGCAAAAAAAACTTGCTTCAGGATTTTGGAAAAAGATCAATCAGCTCTTCCTAAAAAGCCAGAAAGATAATTTTTTAAAAAACATCCTAAGAGGCATCCTCAGCTTAATTAAAAGGGGCAGATTCCAGAATTTGCCAAAGGCTTACCATAAGAAAATACTGCAGATTGTCTGGTTAAAAACTTGTTTCAAGAAAGATCAAGATATGCTATTTAAAGTTTTTTCCAAGTGACTCATATAAAAAAAACAGATTTGAAGAATTAATGGCTAAGAGCCTTTAACTCATCTTTAAGACTGATTCAGCTGCCACAGAATTGTGTTCCAGTAATGGACAGAGGATGATTTTATCTGGGAGAGATATTTTACACCTCCATGCACACACTCTCAGAGATCACTGACACATTTCCAACATAAAAATGCAAGAACCTGAATGCTCCAAGCAAATGCAACCTGCCAGAAAGCAAAAGCTGCCCCTGAGAAGACCAAACCATTACATTTCACAGCCTTTTCTGAGATTTCTCCCCCCACAAGACTAAGAATTATTACATTTATTACACTGTTATTTTAATGGATCAAAGCAAAGGAGGAATAGGGTCCTCTGATCAAAGATAGCAGCCAAGACCAACTGGACATGCTGGAGCCCCTGCACCCCCTGACCACAGGGACATCCCCTCCACATTTGCCAAGCTGATGTCCTACTACAGCAGCAGGACTCGTGAGCCAGCTGCCAGGAGCAATTTGTTCTATTCCTGGGCTATCCGAGGCCATGCACTGAGTGAATGGACAAATGATTTAATTTCCCTGGGCCAGATGAACATCCTCTTTACAGACACAGCAGGATGCTCCTAAAATGAGCAGAGAAGCTCTTAGTTTCAGACAGTGCCAACCCCACTGCCCCCTCCTGCGTGGCCTTTCAATGATGTCCCCAAGTAGAACAAATGAACCCTGATTTGACGGTCCCCAATTAAGACAGTGAAGCTAATCACCACCCCGTTGACACCATGTTTCTCCTCTCCAGGACCCCCTAGCAGGGCTGGGCTCAGGTTGCCAGGGTTCACAGCCCAGCTCCTGCCCGAGCTGGCCACAACCCAGCCGACAGAAAGGTATTTTAAAAACCCATAACCCACCATTCTGCTGCCTGCATGTATCAACTATAAAGTTGGGTTGCCTTAGTTACCTGCAGTAATTACAGATGTCTTTGTAGATTATGTGAAAGAATAAAAGCCTTCCTTAGAGATAAACTGTCCCCTGGCAAGATTATTGCTGTGCAGAGAGCTGGTAAACCCCAGGAACAAAAATCCCAGCTCTGCCAAATCCAATTCTAACACTGGCTTTATGGGAGACAGGAGTTCACCCTGAAGGACGGGCAGATCTCAAATGCAGTCTCCTTCAGAGCACAGAAGGACAAGTTTCTGCTCATGTTCTGGGAGAACAGCCTCCAGGCTCAGCTCTTAACCCAACATGAACACCAAGGAGGTGCCCCTGCCCCAGGCTCTCACACTGGGGAGGTGATGGGACCCCAGACATGTCCAGCCCAGCCTCATCCCACTGTGCATCACTGGGGGGTCTCTGGGAGCTGCTCTCCTCTCCTGCCTGAGCACCACAGGCTGGGCTCTGCTCTCCTGGTTGGCCCCTAACACCACAGAGCTTCAGCACTACAAGCTTGGCCAAAGACTCAGCCAAGCTCAGTGTCCTGCCTGGGCAACCCAGCACCTCTGTAGGGGCTTCATAGCCTCGTATTAACTTAAAAATGCCTGCTAACCATAAATTTCCAAAGTCTATGGAGCTTCTTTGTGGGATATGTAACAATCATCACCAGAAAATGTTAATCTGCAGTTTCTGAGAGGTTTGACATCACTCTGATCTAAAAACCTGACAGATGCCCAATAGCAGTTAGTAGTGTTCAAAACTGTAATACCTCTACGAAGATAAATGGAGACCAAAATATTAGTTTTAGTCTAAGCAAAATGAAAAATCATTTTACCTTAAATGGCCTAATTCTCTGTTTAGAATCAATGCCCCAAATCACAGGACAAATACATTATGCCCAACAGTTTTATTCCTCGAGTTAGGCAGACACAGTAAGGAAAACATGTCAGTGTAACAGCATAGTTATAAAAATCTCAATTTCTGAATTTGTCTTTAGGTACATACAAAGACAATCAAAAAATTGTGACTGAAGGAATCCACATACTGAACTGGATTTGGAGAAGATTTCAGAGAAATGCATTATCATTAAAACATATGGGAGGCAGCGTAATGGAAAGGATTATTTTTCTTTTAATAGCAGTATTATTTTCTTATTTTGTTGATTTTTTTCAGTGCCTGCATCAACATGGAGACATTAGCTTAGGAAAACACACAATCGGCATACGGCAGATCCCTAAAAGGGTATTCATATCAAAGGAGACCTCAGGGGGAAAGAAGACTTTGGGAACCAGTGAGAAGAAGTCTTTGCTGACAGCAATGGAAACAAAACAAAATAACTCAAATATGACAATACCATTTGCTTTCAAAGGCAAATATTGCATTTCTCAAACCACAGACTACCTTCACAGGTACCACAGACTACCTTCACTCAAACATAAAACTATAGGTGTTTTAATATTTTAACCAAAAAAATTAACATTCTAGAGGGCTTTTTTTCTATTCAAACTCAAAAACATTTTGCAAATTCAGTACCAGAGTATCAGGCCCAACTGTAAGCGTTATGCAATTTCTCCATACAATAAAAGTCCCTATCACCACAGTAAAAGAAAACCAGGATTCGGAAATATTTTATTGCCAAATGTGAATGTTTCAGGTTAAATCTCCCTTGCCCCTAGCTGCCTCTGCTCATGTGCAATGACATGGGCACATGATACCACTGAATATCCTGGGTGTGCAAGTTAACAGGATATCTGAGTCTGGGCAGGCTGGGACCTGAGTCAGAGGTGAAGTGAGCACCAATAACACAGATCCTCACTGACTACGAAAATGGAAAATGCAGTAATATTAAAAACCACGAGGAACTGTGTTGTAATGAAAGTCACCGAGTGTAAAATTTGAGGACCAATCTGCCTGACACAGATCTGAGTTGAAACATGGGGCAAAAGCACAGCAACAAGCACAGACCGAGCCCACGGCGCTCGCCCACCAAGGTCATTTTCGAACACCTCCTCCCAGGACTTGCTCCGAGCAGCCAAAGCAGCCCCAGCACAGCCCCACACACGGTGCCCTTCTGAACCAGAAAGCAGGTGAACATTTCCAGCTTTCCTTGCCAAGAGTCAAACCCCACATCACTACTGCCCACAACCAGTTCAGGACCGCCTTCCTCTTCCCAAAAACTAGAAATGCAAGGAGCATTTTGGGTAATCATTCCTCACTTCCAGAGGCAGAGAACGTGCTGATGGGGATAGTCCTTCATGCCCTAAAAACAGATGGTCTGGAAACAACAGGATAAGGTAAAACGGTCCAAGTATTTTCCCAGTGGCTTCTTCACCACTGTATCCCCAGAAAAAGGCCTCCAGTCAAAATGAGACCATTGCTGGTAGCCATCAAAAAAAAGTAATAAGCAACTGTGCCAAGGATGATCCCAGCCTGGGGTATCAAAACAGCTCTGTTCCACTTCCTCAAACACAGGCTCATTTATACAAATAAAGAAAAAAAAAAAAAAAAAAAACCCAAAAAAAAGGAAATCCCATTCCATGAGCTGGCATGACAAACTAAGATTTCAAGGCACTTGAAATTAATTAATATTTGGATTAATATTCAGAGGTGACTGTTCACACCATTATGGGAAGCAGAAGCCCTACAGCGAGGAATGTGGCAGGATGAAAGGTTTGACACATTAAATACACAAACAATTGCAACCCTTGAGTCACAGAAGGGTAGAAAGCTGCCCTTTGGAGCTTGGAAAACAACTCCTACAGGCTGCTGTGAACGTTTTCCCTCAACAGAAGGAAAATTTCCACAATCTGGGGGTTGACTCCAGCTTAATTTTCTAACGTATCATATTTAAACAAAACTCCTGTCAAGCCCTGACATTCAGTCCTACCAGCAGGTCAAGCCCCCGCTCTGTTCCCCCACCCCCTGCAAGGTCACCAGCACAAAAGGAAGCACTCAGCATATCCTGTTTTTAAAAAAATACTGTAAAAAACCCCGACCAGTGCAATGTTTGAAGAAGCACAAGTAGCTTCTGGTGTGCGAACGGCACCTGACAGAGGGGAGTAATGAGGGCAGAGCCGAAACACTCAACATCTCTCTGGCATCCACGAGGTCCCTGCGCAGCAATAATATCTCTCATGGGTTCAGAGGACATTAGGTCGACTCGGTAAACACTTCTTCATGCAGATTTTGGAGCAAAATAGCTGCCTGGCAGGAAATAAAGTCTATACGGCCCGGCTACCGTGCAAGGGAGACGCGGGATCCCCCGCACTGCCCTAACACCGCACAGCGCCCGGCTTCCACACACGCCGGCAGGAAAATCCACCCCCAAAGGATCCACGGACGTTACGGTTTTTCACTCGTGACTCTAAAAAGCAGCAAATACCAGCGAGTCTGTCTTCAGCGGAATGCCGAAGTCGGCTGCCCGAGATTCCAGGCGCAGGCAGGGCACACATAAGCCCAGCACATCTTGCCGGCGGGGCAGCTCCCCGCTCCCCACTCCCCTGTCCGGCATCCCACGCCCCTGTCTGGCACCCTTCACCCCTTGCCCGGCATCCCAGCCCCCTGCCCCGCACCTCCATTTTAGCGAACACCCCCCGACCTGCCTCCCTCACGTCCCCAATTACATCCGAAACACATCCCACGGAAACCCCTCCGCTGCCTCGGTGCGGGCACGCGGGGCGAAGCCTCCTGTCACCATGACATTGCAACATC
>VZTF01002331.1:1019828-1033714 GCA_013397755.1 Cnemophilus loriae | reverse complement strand
GGGAAATAGGTCAGGGGCAGCCCCGACCGGCCCGGCGGCCAGCGGGACCCGCCGGCAGCGGGACGGGCAGCGCCGGCCCCCGCGGGGCAGCTCCCGGCCCCGGGCATCCATCCCTCCGCCCGCCGTACGGCACTGCCGCTGCCCGGGAGTTGTCCTCCGTGTGGCCCAAAACTGCTTCAATCCCTGCAATCTACGGACTGGACAAAAGTTTCAGGGGCTGAACATCCCCAGTCCCGAGGTCAAGCCCGCGCACAGGGCAGCGCAGGAGAGGAGCAGTGATGGTGAGGAAGGAGAGGGTCCCAGCCCTCCTAAGTCTCCCCACTCCCACTGCAGAAAGCAGGATCTTGCCTCCAGTTCCCCAATTTATCAAAACCTTTGTGCAATCTATCAGGCCAAATACACCCTGCTTAGGCAATATGGGTCCTTCTCAACTGCAGGTGCTATTTAGCCTAAAGCACTGAAGAAAATTACATTTGTCATTTTTATTCCAATTGATACAAATGCACAGAGTTTCACATAAATCTTTTTCCCCCTCATTTTATTAAAAGAATTTTTCAGTTGTATTCTGCACCAGTGAGGCCTTAGAGGTTAATTGTATTAAAGACAAGAAACATTTGCCTTCTTCATTACTCATGCATTCACAAAATGTTCTTGTGCAAAAGGAAGATATAACTAGAAGTATCAAGAGATTTCTCTTGGAAGATGCCATTTCATCTCTTTTGTAAATAAAATTACCTCGCTCTTGTATGTTTCTCCTCAAGCCATGTCCTCAGCCCAAGTTTCATATATCTTTTTAAAATGTATCAGCAATGATGATTGAACAGATGCTATTGTACCTTCCATGGGAGGGTTTCAAAAGCTTGTTGAGAATCTTAACTACTCTTCACCCTCATTCTTCAGATAAGAAAACTTAACACACCTGAAACTTAAAGGACTTTATCAAAGACACATTGGGATTGAGAGTCCTGCTATTTAAATACCGTTTGGCAGCCTACCCATAAACAGAAGAAATATAGATAAAACCATGAAGTCAAACCTCACACAGAATTCAGGGAAAACTCCTTCATTTTCCCTAGAGAATCCTGTTAAACTATCAGTTTCAAACATCCAGATCCTCAAGTACTTTACCCACGTCCAGTCTCACACTGTTGATGCACAACATGCAAAACTGCAAGACACAAGCTCAAAACAGAGGAAAAGGAACTATATAAAAATAGTAGCATTTACCTCAGAAATGAGGGCTAGAGCTTGTTTCCACTGAGTAAATCCCTCAGTAATCATAGAACGTCCAGATACAGGAGCAAGTCCTGAAACTGCCGCAAGGTGCCTGTGTATTTTTATTAACACAAAGTTTTTCAATAACAAAATATTAGGCTTTCACCTTAAAAATTTACATCTCACTCCAGTCAACCTGGGAGCTAAGCACCTAAACTGAACCTAAACCAGCAATACCTTCTTATGTGCTCTGCCTCACGGGCTTGTGTACCACCGGATTCTACAAACCCTGAAAGCAACCACAGAAAGGTACAGCGACAGACAAGAGCAAACCAGTGAATAGTCCTTGCTGGAGTGGGACAAAAGCATGTTCCAGCAATCAGAAATTATCTTTACAGCAGCCTTGCAAAATAATCATGACTGGGTAACAACCCCAAGGCAAAATCTTCTTGTTTGTTTTTAAGTGCAAAGACTGGTGTCTTGAGAAAGCATTCAGCTAAAAAGAGTTAGTGACACCTCATGGGTGGAATTTTTCCAGCCTCTTTCAAAAATTCCTAGTCTCAAGTAGTCGAAAATTCCTCCTACATCTAATCTACCTTTGATCACTGACAACGGAATAATCAATGCTCAGAGTAGAAAGGTCCCCAGAGCACCTGTTCCAGCCAGTCCCATCATCCCTCAGCCCACCAAAACCTTTCCAGATTCCTGTGACAACCTTCAGATCTACAGTGAAAGACCAAACCCCCCAGTTCCAAGGAGCCACAGGGAGACAGGAGAGAAAAGCGTTGCCAGTGTCTTCACAGCAGCAAGGAATTTCTTCAGTAAAAGTGGCACAAAGGGAGGCAATAAAAACAATCCCTGCCAGTCTGATACAAAAGTCTCTCCTGGCCCAAAATCCAGCAGCTGGTTTAATCCAGAGGTTATAAGGAAAGGACACTGAGTGTTTACAAGAATTTAGTTCTGTGAAGAGCCCCAGTACAATCAGACAATGACTTGTCAATCTCCACAGCCTCTGCAGAAGCCTGAAAGAGTCACTTCACCTCCCAGAAAAAAAGCAGAAAGCAAATTGCATCAAATTGGGAAAAATCCTTCCTAGCTCTGCAAGGCAAACTGCAAGAGTCTTGAATCACTGGATCATCCAGCCCGAATACAGTGCAAACAACAATTCGGGAACACTTCACTCCCATGTACATCCCTGTTTCCAGGTATATACCAATATTCAGACTCCAGAGATCCATATCATAAGCAATTTCCTACCTTTAGCAGGTCTCCTGCTTAGTTGCATAATCCCCTCCATGAAATTATTAATCAACTTTCTTTAAAAATCTATGGTTTCAGCATTGAAGAGCTGGGAAAGGTGTATATAAAACACTGCATTCACAGAAGCTTCCAAAGCTGCATCTTCTCAGCCTAAATTATTTTTCATTCTGTTTTTTTTAGAGATATAGATATTTAGATAAATATACACGTTGATATATATAAACATATTTATTTTTATTAATGCATATATTAAGTATATATATTTATCTTTGGGTGACCAAACTGATCTCACCCTGAAGCTGGTCCTGATTTGAGGGTTCTTTGAACCAGACCATCTCCAGCAAGTATTCCAAATAAACTTGTTTTGTCATCCTAATTAACTAAATACTCATTTAGATAGATCTGTATTTAGACCGTATGTTTTCTTGGAAAAGGTTTACTAAGGGCATTAATGTAAGAAAAGCAATATATAAGGTGTCTGCTGGAATAGCTGCCTTGGTGGCTGCAAGGCTGATTGCAGTCACTTGGAGGTGGCACTCAGGTACTGCACTGGCTCCCAAGGGAGCTGGAGACCGAGGTGCCCCAGCAGAGAAGTCCCGAGGTATTTGCTGCACGGCCACTGCTAGAATTCAGTAACAAAACCAAAACAGCAGCTAAAATTTACCTACTACAGCAGCTCTTGGGAATCCAAGTTATCACAAGGCTCAAAAGGATGCTCTAGGAGACCTCCTCGGTAAGGACCTTCCCAGAGCTGGAATCAGGGATGTTCTGGCAGCTGAAACAGTAAGATACTCCCACCAGAGCACTGTTTTCTACAGCATGTGATTCGTAGAGCAGGGGCTGGAGCACCCACCCCAGCATTCCCCCCGGGATCTGCTCTCCCGGCGGAGATGCTGCAGGAGCCACCAGCATCTCCAGCGGCGCTCCGGGCTGTTGCCCTCTGCTGGCACACATCCCACTCCCGTGCTCCTGCTTGCGCAGGCCAGCACAATCTGGCTTTAGAATACAGTTTTCCTTTAGTCTTTTGTATAAATCACAATTCCTATAAATAGTGGGTTTATTCCAACAATTTCATAATAACATTTCCTAGAGCAACAACCCCTGACCATCTTCACCCCCAGCTGTGATTTCTGGGGCATCAGCCATTCCACTGCTCACCCTACACAGCAGTTACCCACGAGCTGAAAATGTTCTTCCTGCTGCTATTCTGACTCTTTCCTGGAGCATAAGCCATGGATGTCACCCGCAGCCACCTATGTCAGAGGCACACACTTCCTACCCTGCAGTCATATTACATATTTAGCAGAAATTTTCAGGAAGATTTTCAGATAGATTTTATTGTTTAGAATTTAGTGCTCAAAAGGAAAAAAGATCAGGAAGAAAGCTGTAAAAATAACTTTTGTGGGCACTGGAACAAAGGCAAAGGCCAGTATTCAGTTGCCTAAATGCTACCAAGTCTCTCTGCCTCCTTAGAGTCTGCACCTACTGAGTGTACAGTTCTTGCCACAGGCTGAGAAAAAGACTGAACTTGAGAAAACGTTTAGGCTTATGGACCAAAAAGTGGGGTTTTTTTTTACCAAAATTTTTCTAATAAGATATAATTTTAATGTGATTCTTCATCTTTAACATACAACCCTTAATGCTTCCACTACTACCTTCTGTAATAAGGGGAAATTACCCATATACTTCATAAAGATGTATGGCTTAATTAATATTTGTATACCATAACTCAGAGAGAACAGCATAAACAAAGCTATTCCCATTCAGGATCTCAACACCATAACCCAAGTCTCTTTACTGTTATTCCTCGTACACTCATTGTCTTGCTCTCTTCTTGAAATTTTTTTTAAACATTTAATTTCTTGCTCTTTGCAAAGGTCAGGAAACACAGTCCACCACCCTCATATCATAACGTGCTGCAACATCAACACAAATGAGTGAATCTCACAGATGCCACACACAAAAATTTAGACAGGATTGTTTCTGCAGGCACATTATTTTACCTGAACAGAAAAACCTGTCTCAGGCAGTATATCTTCCTCACAGGCTGAGGAAGATATGACCTTCATTATGATGACTGACCTACATTATCTTACTTGGTATTTTCCGGGCAAACCTCTTTTTCTGTTCAGTATTCCATAGCATATTCAGAGTGGGAACTGTATGTCAGGGGCTCGGCTCGGGTTTCTGTTCACTTATTCGACTTTTGTGGTGTGCTTTTCAGGGCTCAGTTTCCCATCCTCTCATTCACACAGAAGTGCACCCTGTGAAAGAAAAAAACGCACTTTAAAAAGGCATTAGAGAGTGTGTGGCATCCACTCGTTGCAACACTTTTGGCATAGAGCAGCTCCAGCAATAAAACAAGCCCAGCTCTTCCTTTCGAAGGTGATGTTTCTCAACTCCCTCTCATCTGACTCCCCAGTATACCAAAAACAAGAGCTCCCTGTTGCCACCACCTACACACAAAGCCATTGTAACATTTCCAAAACACACGAGGTGCTGATTCATCGCCAAGCTCACGCTTCAAAGATTTAAAAGTAAAATTGATACCACACAGAGGAAGTTGAGATTTTAACTGGTGCTGGGTGAGTAAAAGAAAATTCTCATAACAACATCTAAATGATGTCATTTCAGAAAAAAATAATTTGCCTGCATTTGAGACTGCTGAAAGTAATGGACAGATGGGCCTAAGAAAAGGCACACTGACTGCAAGGGCTGGAGCTCCCTGTGCTCCTGGGGAATCTCTCTTTTTCCGGAGGATACACCTCCATGAAAGTAACAGTAGAAAGCTGGCAATACTCTTGCAAATGCAGTTGTTAACCACCCTATGCAAGAGGCATTAGCAATGACAACTACAAACATCCTGCAGTCCAGCAGTGACCTCGGGAGAGAAGTCCTGAACTTGCAATCAGGACTCAAAGGAGCTCTTTCCAATAAACGGAGCATCATTATTACAGCAGTGGTGGAAAGTAAACAAACAAGTCCAAATGAAATCTCACAGTGAAGGACTTCAGCCGAATTTGTTACCCAGTAAACTTAAAAGATTACTAAAACCTGAAGAGGTACTAAATAAACACAAGGAGATAATGGGGAATTTAGCAAGGACTCTTTCACAATGCTGCGACCCAGCCCAGGAAGAGCCAGTGAGCCTGAAACCAGAGGACACCCCTTCTGAGGAGGGAGGGGATCTGGAGGATGAAATTGGAGTAAACTATTTCAAAACACAGCTGATAGAGCTGTGCTTGTATACAATAACAAGGTAAGCACAGCCTCCCCCCAGGGCCATGCCCTGCCCATGCTGCAATTTGTTCATCGGGGTGTGTGGTTGGGAAAGGGAGGCTTCCCACTGGAGCTGGGTTAGTGTGCAGTAAAGAAAACAAGATTATTGATCCACAGAGAAAAAGTAAAAAGCACATGAACTTCCAGTCCCAAACTACTTGTGCATTTTACCTAGCATTGCTTTAATCCAAGTCTGTGCTGGAAACAGGTCCAGTACTCCCAAACTTTCTTCTCAGTCAGTGCCTGCAGTGACTACACTCATGCTTCCTTCCCCCCTACGGTTTTGTGGAAAGCAAATTTTCTTACAAAAGAGGGAAAGTCCATTGTAAAGGTACAGAAAGCAACAAAAATTACAGAAATGACAGAAGAGACTGAGATGATATTCATCTTTTACACTGACTAGATTACAGACTAACAGCGTGTTTTCAGATGTGTGGCTTTGCATGTCTTTAAATTCAAAGAGCATTCCCAGGAGAACAGGGCTTCTGTGAGACAAACCAGTTGGCAATTCCATGGTACAAAGTAGCATTTGAACAAATGATGTACTTTCAGATTCATCAGCTCGTTTTGCTTCTAAGGAATTTTTCTGCAATTTTAATCAGTGATTGGTACTTTGATGGGGTAAGCAAATGTGCATCTTGACACATTTCCAGCCAGAAATGTAATTCCTTTCTAAATTGGCATAGATTCCTCACTGCATTACTCATGAAAAGAGGTATTTATAGTAGTTTGATGAATATAATATCCACCAAAATTGTACATAGCTCAACATAACCTAATTTAAAAAAAAAAAAAAAAAGAAGAGCTATTCTTTCAAGTCTGTGTATTTCCCACCTGCAAAAGCATTTGGGAATGAAACTATAAGCATCATGCTAAGAGGGTTAATATCCAGATGCCTCAGACAGATGGCATTATTAGTCTGCCTGGGCTTGACATCTAGTTTTCCAAGTTAAGGAGCTTTGGTTCCTTGGATGGCTGACAGTCTGAGAATAGCCGGTGCTCTAAACCCGATGTTTACTGTAACAGCAACAGGCAACATTGCAGCTTTGCCTAAAAGACTTTTAGCAAAAAACAGTTACACCAAGATTAACCACACTCAGAATGTGCTTTAAAAAATGCTGTTGCAGCTTTAGGTTAGGACTCCTACTGGCAAAGGCTGAACCACGAACAGAGAACAGTACTCGAATTTTGGTTTTTATGCTGGCTGTTTTTTTTCTTTTGCTACAGCCTAGACCTGAACTGTACCATCTTTTTAACTGTTCAGTCTATCCAGTAGATAGAACTACAGGAAATAGAGAAATATGAAGAATGTCTCTCTTCTGCAGTGAACTACAGCTTTACAGCTGTTGTTCTTTCAGGGTTCCCACTACCCATTTTCCCAGAGAGAAGTTTTTAAGGGGAATATAGGGTTTATAGGATTAAAACACTCTGAGAACCATATGAACAAGAGGTACCAGTTCAACAGTGACTATTTCCACCCATTTATATATAATAGAAATTGGTGAGAGTTCTGGGAGCAGAGAAGGTAAAAAGACTAGGATTTGTCAAAGTGAACAGCAACGAGAAAAGCACCCAACTCCATCAGCCCCTTTTCAGGTCCTAGTACACAGGTAAATAATACAAAATTCCTAGGGAAACATATATAGCAGGAAGACTTTCATCTTGTAATGAGAAATACACATCTGACACTCACCAACAGTAATGCTTACATTACAGCACAAATAAATACTCATTAGAGGTAAGTGGAAGTAGAGGTAATGTCTGTGTGTGCATATACATGCACATACCAGAAATAATAGAGCAGTAATGCTTCAACAGGAAACCTAAAAGATGCCCATCAACAAAAGCAAATAGTGCTTGTTGAGGCTGGCTCAGAACTCCTTGTGGTGTGCTTGCATTGTGAAATACATTTTCAAGTGAAGCAGGGATACAACTGTTTTATTCATTAAGAAATACAAAAATAACAAGCAGGAAACTCATCTTTAAGGGACACATACACCAGATCACAGAACCAGTGATGCAAAACGTGAAATAACGCATTGTTTTGTAAACTACGCCTCTGGCTAGTGTGAAAGACTGAAAATTGGGTGCCACACTTTTAATCATCAAATATTAATCCAAGGTATTACCCATAGGCAGTTTGAAAAACCAGTGAAAATGCCTTCTTCCAAATAGCTCAGAAAGTAAAAGGTCTGTAACAATGTAAACCACATAAATGTGGTATAAACTGTTGATTACATGATAAACACTAATCCATAGCAGCTACAACAGGTCAAACAATCCTTATCTAAAGGCTTGGATAAACTGCCTTCTATCAGAAACCCAACCCTCTCACAGACTGTAGGAGCAAAACCCTATTCTCACAAAACACACCATGCTTTGTTCACTGTGTGGACATCAGAGGGGTGTCCTTCAGGCTATTTTTTAGGGATTAATTAACTATAGAATGATTTAAGCCAAACTTTCATTTTAGAATAAACATTCTGAGGTATATAGAAAAAGGAAGCTGCTCTCTTTTCACCCTTGAATGGGAGGTTGAGATCCTCAGCATCACTCCGGCTCACACCCTTTTCGGCAGCAGTGAGAATGGCATGTTGGGACAGTACTATCAACTGACAGGGCAGGATAATAAACCAGTTTTCTGACCTACACCGTCCAATTAGACCTTTCAATGCTAAACAAAAGCAAAATTTGCTTTACAGGGATCTCAGGGCGGGGGGAGGGGAAGGGGAGAACACCCTAAAGCACTTGAGAACTTTACATTTTTAGCCATTTTAAGTATTTCTGCTTCACAGGTCGTTAAGTCCATATGTGCAAAGTATCTGGTAGAGTTCAGGCACACCTCCTGTCAGTGCCCAGCTGTGCACATCCCCATCTCCAGGCAGGGCTGAGCTCCTGGGAGCAGGACTGGGACTGCCAGAGCCAGTACTGGAGCCTGGACTGCAGCTATTGCAACATTCAACACAAACCCGAACGCTGGCCCAGTTCTGGAGGGTAAGGACTGTCCACCCAAGCTACACTACAGAAGACTGCAGGGCAAGACACAGCTTTTATTTTGCAAGTGTGTCACACAATCAGCGACCGACAGAGATTTACTGCCGTTAAAGCTGTCTGAGCTGTCACCACCGTTCTAAACCACCTTTTCAGCACCTCATGCTAGAACAAACACGGGGGAGGTACTTCCACAGACTTGTGCAAGTATCATTGCACTACATATACAGGTGTTTAGCATGTTTCTTGTTAACGCGGTAGTAGTCAGTATTATAAAAGTGTAAGTTAGGCTAGTTTTATTAGCCAAATAAAATTTACAAGTCAAGAACAAATTATACTTTAGATAGACATGAACACCCATTGCTATTAAAAAACTGAATGTACATCACAACACACTGAGTTCAGTGACACTGTAGTCTGAAAAGTTTGGTTTTGGGAATTCCATTTTGGTCATGTAGATTACAAAAATAAAAGGACATCTGTGATTTAAGAAAACTACCACGTTTTTACTTTATTAAATGCTGAAAGCAAACTAATTGTTCTTACTTTCTCACAGGTGACACCAACACAATCCAGCATTTGGTCTTCAACAGAAGGCCATTAAATTATTGAGATAATTTCAGGCACAGGAACTTCAGAAGTCAACTACAAACTAAGGAACAGCAAAGTAAAGTTACTTTTATTTCTATCTTCGTGACCTTCCTAAAGCAACTGTGAAGTCACGGACTTATTTACATGCCAGCTATACATCTTATTTCAAAGCAGTTCTTCCTATGCCCCTCTATGCAAACAAATCCACCTAGGGGTCAGAAAATCATTAAATACCATTAAACACATTTATCAACAGATCTCTTATTACTAGGAACTGTACTAGAAACAGGCTTATATTCCAAGAGTCTTTAATTCACTGTGTCTTTAATGCTATCCAATAAAGATCTGCACTTTTCTATATCCCATGGTACACCCTGGCATTGCTGCCCCTTAGCCGACCTGTGCTTACACAACCCTCTCCAGTGTCACCTGCAGGGTCACAAGTTCTTGCTCCCAGAGGTCAGAGGAGAGCAGGTGCCATCTACTCAAGCCACCAGAGAACACTGTTAAACAGGTGACAATCTTTTGAGGGAGACACTAGGGAGCCTATTCCCTAATCCACGTGCGATTTTTGGGATCAGCTCTTTGTTCTAGCAGACATTAGTCCTACCAGGACTACTGCACACAGGTAACAGCACATTTCAGCACAGCAGTTGCCAAACTGTCAGATTTCACAAACAAAGTCACTTTTTCAAAAACCTACTCGTTTCTAGTATCAACATATTCTGTTACAGCACGTAACATGAAAATACAATAAAGCTATAGCTGGTGCACAAACCTTTAGCTTCCTAAATCAAACGACAGGACACATCCCAAAAGTGAATTTAACCATTTCTCTGCAAACCAGGCTTCCCTTAACAAGGTTAAGGCAACTCACCACTGCATGGGACTAAAGCATACCCTCAAACTAACACAACACCTAGAACTCCGCTGCTCCTTTCAGCTAAAATCAGGAAAACTGTGCTTCAAATGAAGTTCAAGGATGACTTTCCAACCTGGTTGTAAAGTGCAAAGGTACAGAAAACGACTTCAAGCCCAGTGAGCAGAAATAAAACCGCCTGAAACTGTGCACAGACAAGAGCTGGCATTTGCAGTATTCTACAAACTCAAACCCTAAAACTTGACCTTACAACAATGTATGAGAGATGCTGGTGCACAACAGTGACTAACAGGCTTTTGAGAAAGAAAAATTACTATATAATTGCAAACAGCAAGTTATTTGGAACCTATTTATAAAAGCTCAGCTAAGCCAAAGAGAACCAGCCTCTCTATAAGAGCCATAAATGACCACAATCAGGAGGAAACTAAACTCTTAGTTTAAATCCTGATGATACCAAAAGGTTGTCCTGTTTGTTTAAGCTCACAAAGGTAATTAGGGTGATGCAGTTTCCATTCTAATAGCAACAAAGTTCATATCAATTTAAATCATCATCAGGTTAGATTGATACCAAACAGTAACAATACCTCGAAATTTCATGCGAAATCCTTCAGCCCAGAAGCACCAAGCCCTACACATTTAACTTTTCACTGGAATCTGTGGGAATTATATGCCTAATATCTTGCATATCTGGAGCACAGCAAAAAGCAGCTTTTATGATGCAGTCCCATGAAACATCAGCATTTTCAGAGCTTAGAAACCTGAAGTCAAAATAACTTCGTACTTTTTAAATGCATGCCCCACATCATATATACTCTCACTCAAGCATATAAGGAATTCAAATCTTTTATTTGATATCCATAAACCCGTAAAAGTTGCTATTCTATATTTCTATGCAGGAAGGCAGTTTTCCCCTAAAACATTATGCTTTTAATAAACAACAAACTTTAATTCTATTGCGTGAAAGGGCTACAAATATACATTTTTTAATCAAGCAGACTACACAGATATCGTTGCTTTACAACTGGCACCTATGTTACTGGTACACTTGCTGGCTCACTTCTCAGAGCTCTTTGCCCACAGTTTAGAACACCACTTTCTGAAATATGGGCAACTGCAATTATTATTTTTTAAATTACGTGCTGAGGCAGGTATTGCAAATCCATTCCTTTTTTTCCCTCCCCCATCATTAGTCAGGGACCCCATCTTTATTTACATGCAGATGTCACTGCATTCTACACCAGTCATCTAGTGACATAAAATAACTTTCCAAAGTCTGGTACAGCTGTTAGCAAGCCAGTTTTACTCCTGTTTTAAGGAAGCCCACAGCACGGGGCTGCCGTCCTGACAGCAGATGGAGCTGTGAGAGTTCTCAGGGAACTTCAAGGAAGGACAATAGTTCCGAGCGAAATCTGTTAACCCGGGGCTAGGAAAACAAGCACGCCTTTAATAGAAGGGATAAATGTCGACCCTTTCCTGGAAGGAATCACACACAGACAAACCGAGGACTTGAAAACTAAGCAATAAGAAATTCTGAACATTTTATATGAATGAAGCACATGCTTAACACAAACTATTTCTTCAAAACTACACAGTACATACGTTGATGGAATAGTCCTATAGAAAAAATTGACCAACCATGTCAGCACGTCAAACTGCCTAGTACAAGATGGTGGATGCACACAAACTGCCAAAGTGAGAACGAGTATTTAAAAAACAGACCACATCCACGGATTAGTACTTCAAAAATTTCTCTGTCGAGTGTTTGAAAGCCACTAGCAAAAAAGTCAGTTAGGACCTTTACTGGGAACAAAATATTTACTACTCTAAGTACACAGAGATTTTAAAGCAGAGGAACACTTGCTTCAAACCTAGAAAAGCCTTAAAACCGTACGGAATTGATCCTAGGAAAAAAAATTAGACGTGTAAAGGTCAATGAACACAATGATTTATTTAAAAAATAAAAAACGTAAAAACCATTTTTTCCTCCTTTACAGAAATGTTAAAAGTCAGTCATGGGATCCGAGTAGCTTTTGTAGAAAAAAACGTAGTATCCAGGTATCGAGTCCTTACAACAAAGGAAATTCCCCCCTAACCCTCCCCAGTTTTTACTCCAGATCAGCAAGACGTTTCCCACCCCTCACCCCCCAAAAACAAATTAAAACAAGACATTTTTCGTTGCTAGTATAAAAACGACCAAGGTCCAAGTAATAATAAAAAAATAGAGTCCATCAATGACTGTAACACAAAATATGTGTATGTGGGGCCCAGTCCATCTTCAGAGAGAAAGAAGTGGCACAGGCAGCAGAGGCGACCCTCAGGGGGCATTTAGGAGCCGCTCCCACAGCAGGGAGGCATTTAAAAGGAGCTGCCCTTCGGCGAATGAGGGGAGAAACCATTTAGAAGCTGCCCGGTATCGAAGGGAGGGCTCTCCACGCCCCCCCCTCAATGGGTATGNAGGTGCTGGCTGTAGCTGCCGAACCCGCCGTACCCATTGCCGTAGTCGCCGCCTCCCCCTCCGCCGCCGCCTCCGTAGGAACCGCTGCCATAGGAGCCGTACCCGCCGCCTCCTCCCCCGCCGTAGCCGCCGTAGCTGTTGTAGCCGCCGCCTCCTTTGGAAAGCCCGTTGTGATCCCGGTTGCCGGAGCCGCCGCCGCCCCGACCCCTTCCTCCTCCTCTGCCTCCCCGAGAGGGCCTGGAAGAGCCGCCGCCTCCCCCGCCCGCCTGGATGTCCTCCTTGGGCACGGCTTTCTTGACCTCCACACGGTGGCCCTGGATCGGGTGGAACTTAACCACGGCCGCCTTATCGGCGGCGTCGTGGTTCTGGAAGTAGACGAAACCGAAGCCGCGCTTTTTCCCGCTCTGTTTGTCGGCGATGATCTCGGCCTTCTCCACGGGGCCGAACTGGCTGAAGTGCTGCACCAGGTCCCCTTCGCCCACGTCCCCTTTGAGGCCGCCCACGAAGAGCTTCTTCACCTTCGCGTGAGCGCCGGGCTTGGCGGAGTCCTCCCGGGACACGGCCCGCTTCAACTCCACCGCGTTCCCGTCCACCGCGTGCGGGGACGCGGCCATGGCGGCGTCCGCCTCCTCCACCGCCGAGTAGGTGACGAAGCCGAAGCACCGGGAGCGCTTGGTCTGCGGGTTGAGCACGACCACGCAGTCGGTGAGGGTGCCGTAGGCCGCGAAGTGCTCCCGCAGCCCGGCCTCCGTGGTCTGCACGTTCAGCCCGCCGATGAACAGCTTGCACAGCTGCGAGTTCTCCATGCTGCCGCCGGTGCCGCGCCTGGGCCTGGCGCCGAGACTCCTCCTCCTGTTCGGGGGCAGCTCCGGAGGTTTTTTCCCCCCCTGCTCCGTCTTGCCGCTTCTTCCCCCTGCGAGCAACACGACCTCACGGCTGCGGCGGCCGTCGGCGGTGGCTCCCTCGGCGCGGCCCGGCGCCTCCGCTCCGCCTCACCTGACCGGCAGCACAGTCGGGGCGTCCCCGGTGCCGCCGCTCCCCCGGAAAGGCGGGCGGGGGTGGGGGCGAACACAGGCGCGCACAAAATGGCGGCGGCGGCTTCTCGGGAGCGCGGCCGGCGACTGGTGCCCACACAAAGGGGCCGCCGGGAGCCCCGCCCCCCGGGGCCGCCCCCCGGGCCGTCGCAGCCAATGAGAGTGGCGCGCCGGCGCCGCC